>CM042010.1:46954688-47222188 GCA_023525715.1 Cichorium intybus | reverse complement strand
GTGTATTTGCTAAGGGATTTAGAGAGACATTTTGAGATCTATTGGAAAACTAACCATACACATCAGATCTGAAAAGTTTAATGGTAGTAGGTATGTAATATTCATTCTTTTACTCTTTTCATCATATTCGAGATCAAGATCTTAAATTTAAGCTTCCGCATTTTGTTCTTCAGTTGTTAAAACATAACCAATAATTGGTATCAAATCCTTCTCGAATTTGTTACTAAAAATGCTTCTGATAGATTTAAGATTACTAAAATATACATGTGTTGCAACTTCTCTAAATATGCTACAACATTCACTAACAAAAACAGGTGTTATAAGAAACCAGATCTTCAAAGAAGTTATAAAGAATGAAATTGTTGTTGTTGTTGCTGATGTTGTTGTTGTTGTTGTTGTTGTTGTTTTTGTGTTGTTGTTGTTGTTGTTTTTGTTGTTAGTCTTATTATTATTATTATTATTATTATTATTATTATTATTATTATTATTATTATTATTATTATTATTATTATTATTATTATTGTTATCTTTTCCAAGCTATCGGCGATAAAAAAACTGAGATGAGGGTGTTTTACTGCATACATCTATGTGTATAGTATATCAAGTTTTCACGTTCTTAAGAAATTTTTTTGTGACTATTTTGATAACTTTTACTGTACACATTTGCTATGCATATGTACTTTTTTTCTTGATTACAACCTATTACTCTTTGAGTTTAATGGATAGAGACCAGCCGTTAGATTAAGACGATTAGTACATATTTGTTGTTATTATTTTTTATTATTTTTAAACTTCTGATATTCCTACTGCCTTTCTTGATGTGTAATCACCATGCTTTATTTGTCAGAAAGAGTTTAACCCAAGATATAAATATGAGGTTGGCTACATATTGATATTTGGTCGGATAGACATATATGTGGTGGTAAACATGTGACAATTATTTGGTTCTATGTGATTTATAAGTCAGTACAAATAGGGGCTTAATTATTGACATGATTTATTGTGAATGTTTTTATCACTAGAACAATATATATTTTACAAGTTAATATTACTATCCAAAGACATGATATTAATGTTGTGTCGGTAACTTGTGTTGAAGTCATCATAATTGAATTTATTGATTATAATTTATGGATAGTGGGATAATATTTTGCAACATGAATCACAATTCCATACTGAACATGGCTAACTTTAAGGAATGAAAAGAGAACATTATGTTAGTTCTCGGCTGCATGGATATTGACCTTGCACTTCAGATGGAGCAACCCATCCTCACTCTTGCAAGTAAATCTACGGATATGAGGAACCATGAAAAATAGGATTGTTCAAACCACATGAATCTAATGATCATTAAGCATAGAGTTCCAAAAGCCTTTAGAAGCAAAAATGAGCAGTCTATTACTGCTAAAGAGTTTCTTGTTGAAATTGAACAACGTTTTGCAAAAAATTATAAGCCCGAAACAAGTACGCTTTTGCAAAATATGATTTCAATGAGGTGTAAAGGCAAAGGAAACATCAGTGAGTATATCAGGCAGATGTCTCATCTTGCTTCAAAGCTGAAGACACTAAAGTTGGAAATTTCAGATGAATTTTGTAGTGCATTTGGTGTTGATTTCCATTCTTGCACAATTTAATCAGTTTAAGGTCAGTTATAACTGTCAAATAGAGAAATGGACTCTGAAGTTGCACATTTCTTATTGTGTTCAAGAAGAGGAAATGATGAAGCAAGAAACGACTGAAAGTGCTCGTTTGGCAAGTTCCTCTAAAGATAATGACAAAAGAAAGAGGAAAGAAGCTGCTAATGGTCCAGGACAAAAAAAACCCATATTTAGGAAATGATCAAAAGAAACACCATTCTTGCCTGAAAAAAATGTTTCTTTTGTCAGGAACCTATTCAAATAAAGCGGATTGTCCAAAATACCATGCTTAGCACGTTAAGAAAGGTATAATTCGTGCTTTGGTGTGTTCTATAATTAATTTAGTTTCTATAGCTAGAAATACTTTGTGGATAGATTATGGTGCTACTACTCACGTAAGTACTTCTATGCAGGGTTGACTGAGCTACCAAACCAAGTGATGTGGAAAGATACATCTATATGGGAGATCGAAAGTGTAACACCCCGTTTCCCGATTCTCTATTTTTAACAAATTAAGTATTTATTTTAACGAAAAACAAATATTAAAAATTAATATAGAAATATCTATAAGGATTCGGGAAAAAGTCATCAAGAAGGATTTTGTAGATTTTGGTGAATTAATATTATAGGGAAAATATTCATATCATTTGGAGTTATAACGAAGAAGTTATGACAGGTCAAAGATGACCAAAAAGTGACAAAAATGGCCAAAGGGTCATGTTTAAGGGTCTGTAACGTAAAATTCATAGAGTTTCATAATTAACTCAGTAGGAGAAGGTTATTAAGCTCACTCCTACCTTTCTAAAGGTATAAAGTTTATAAAATTACGATATCGTAGGCGGGAGTTATGATGCCGTAAAGTTGCGAGAAAAATGGAAAGAATGCAGAAAATTTCCTAAGGCATTGTATGTCAGGGGTATTTTTGGAATTTTCAGATCTGGCCCATATAAAATAATTAGAACGTGGTTTTGGTTATTTGGAGGGTACATATTCTTTTCTTTTTGACTTTTTGGAGATGCAAGCTTTTTCCCTTTCCCGATAAAACAAAAACACGCACATACGAAATAGATGTGAGAGATCGGGAACGAGAATGAGAGAAGGAGATCGAGGAGAGGGCTGGTTGGTTCTGATTTCTTATCTATAAATAGAAAATTAAAGGTAAATTTATAAATCTTTAGAACTTTAGTTTAGAAATTGAAATTTGTTGATGCATATTAGATTTGTTGCAAGAGTTGTGAGGTTATTGAGATTTCTGGGATATATGATGGATTGATTATGAATTGAGGGTTATGTTATTGCTAGACATAAAAAAATATGAATTTTATTGTTCTAAGGTTGAAGATGATGAATAGTATTATGGATTTTTCTGATTTTGTCAAAAGTGACTGTAAAATGGAATTGAAGGCTGATTTTTGATGTGTGTGTACGTTCTTATGTAGCATGTTGTCTAATCTTAAGGAAGTGTATGAGGTTTCTATTTTCAGAGTTTCCTTTGAAGTTCTATAAGGTCTTAATGAGGTCCTTTATGGTTTTGGAGTTAAAAACTCTACCCTCAATGTTAGTTTGTGTAAAGGTTGGGTATTTACTGTTTTTGCCTCATCTTGTTAAATCCACAATAAATCGTAGGTATGTCCTTTAAATCCAAGATTTATGTCCCTGAATTGGTAATGTTGTGTAGTTTCTTGTCTTAAAAGGGTTTGAGTTGATTCAGATCCTAAGTCATGTGGAATTGTCTATTTCCACTAATTGGTCCAGGTGCTGTCAGTTTTGGTCCCTTGTCTTGATTAATTCATTATAAATTGTACATAAATCGTTTGGGGGCAAGGTCTGTGGCCTTAGTTCACTTTTGAAGTCTATTTTGTTCATACCAAATTTCAGAGTTCAATTCTTAACCCATTTTGAGCGACTAATATTTCTTTAAGGTGTGGTCCTGTGAGCGGACCGATCAATTCAGTCAAATTTGTCGATTTATCATTTCTTATTGGTGAATGCAAATGACCTGAGGTCAGGCCCTGTGATCTTTCCCTTGGGTCTAGTTTACCCATGATTGTTATTGGATTTTATGTTTAAACTCTCATTGGTTTAATATTACAAATCTTGTCGTGGGTCTGAAAATCAGCTTTGCTGTCAAGTATTCTTTCGTGGGTTTTGGTCGTAGTTGCGGCTTAGAGTTCGTAGTGGGTGTTATATGCTTATTAAAGATAATTAATAAACCTCATTGATGTAATTATAAGGTAAAGGGAGGGTATAGTGGGACACGGTACGTGTCGAGTATCGGGAAAATATATGTATACTTATATAATTATAAGTAATAAATGTAAACGTTAATTCGTTCTAAGCAGTACCATGTGGAATGTAGGTTCGGGAAAGAATAAGAGTTCTTGAGTATCACGTGCTTGTGTGTGCGACCTACTTTTACGTATCAGGTGAATACATGTAGTATTTTTAACCATTTTGGGATACATGGCAAGTAAGCATTTTTTTTTCAGATTACATATAATATTTCTATGTGTGAAAATATTTGCAAGAATGATATTTTTTTAGCTTATTTGGAAAGTAAACTGCTATGTTTGAAAGTATGACATGGTCTATGAGCCAAATATATGAAAGTTGAGTTTTGGATTATAAACCATATATGTATGATTTTGGCAATATCCTAAAATATGGTAAAAACATGTTTTAGTCAAAAGCTTGGCATTTAGCCATTATGTGTACAAGTAATGTTTCAGTATGTAGAATGTATTTTATATATGACTGGTATTTGTAGCAAGCAACGATAGTAAGGGAACTATGTTCCACCTACCCGGGTTAGGTAAGGGGTCTACTGGGGAAAAAGCCCATCGCGAAGTATATTGCCTAAGCAACTTCTATGGTGAGGATTGATCCGTTCTTTCTAGCCGTAGAGACTTGGGGTATCACTTATGGTGATTAAAGCCCTAAGTGTAAAAATCCAGCAAGCTTTTAAATCCAGTCAAAGAAAGTAAGAAAGATGCTATTTTTGCAAAGTATGTTATAAAATGATTTTGAAAAGTAAAGAGCTTTGGTATGTTACTACTATAAAGCTTTGAAATATGTTTTATGTTATAAGTTTTAAAAAGAGGTTGGAAAAAGAAGTTAAATGTTGAGTCTAAAACTAATGTAACTCACGAGACATTATTGTCTTACGTATTCTATGTTTTGCCATGTATTCCAGGTTAAAATGCTATGCTATAATTGGATGAAGTTTAGCTGGAGTGGAGCTTGAGTTAGCTCCTATCTTGGACTCAAGGTTTAATCCTTTCTTGCTTACTATGGTTAGTTTTGGTATGGATTTGTAACACCCACTGTTTTTAAACATGTAAATTATCGGTTTTTTAATAAACCGTATTTTTATATACATGAACTTTTACGAAAAACTATAGTATTTGCAAACAGTAGAAATGGGTTGTCACAAGTTGGTATCAGAGCCATAGTTTAAGCGAATTAGGATTGGCTTGTTCCACTCCTAGGCTTAAACTCATGCTATAGGAATGTTAGATCATGAAAGTATGCTATATGATGTCTTAAATGACTAAGATATTATGCATCACTTAATATATGCAAATGTATGACACTAAGAAATGTTTAGCTAACGCTTTGATTGAGCAAAAGTTTGATTGTTAAGAAAATGGTATGTTATTTTCCATAAATGTCTATATTTATTAAAGACTATGTCTATAAAGTAGAAAGATTTTCAGTATTGATCACCATGTATTTATAATGATGTTATATGTTAAATGAACCAGTGTCCCATGAAACCTTGTGGTAACAACATAATCAATATGTATAGGTGGTTATAGTAATATGGGCCCGTATTATCATAATCATAGGATATGTATTGAGACTGGTGGAACCGTAAAGGGATTATGGTAATCTGGTGGGTAAGAGTTTTGAAGAGGGTAGTAAGTATAACATAGGAACTATATGCCCATGTAATAAAAACAAGTAAGACTATAAGTATTAAAAGATTGTGTAGTGGATATATACCCTCAATATGGTAAAGTAAAAGAAATAATGTGATAATTAATACTTCTTAGACAGACTGAAAGACACAAAAGTATATGCCCGTCAAGGCAAGAGGAAGTATGAATAAGAGCAACTTAAAGAAGAATTGTGGTTATCGATTACCTATATGAGAGTTGTAAGACTCTTACAGGAAGGATGTAAATTATATGTAGAATGTATTAATGATATATAAATTCCTATAATAATAAAAAGAGTAGTAAAGAAGAGTTTAATGCAAGCAAGTGGTGTGCTTTGGGCATGACTATTGAAATTAAAAATTATCACTAAAAGGCGTGCGAATATGATATATATAAAGGAAGCAGAATATCGTTGTAAGACGATAAGATTAAAACTATGAGAAACGCTAGAGATAGAAGATGACAATGGTAGCAAAGAGTGGAAGACTAACTGTCAAGGTTGAACAAAGAAGATGAATAAAAGTGTCCAAAGAATGGACAATTGATTAAGTCATAAGAATAATGGTGAGCCAAGTAAAATGACAAGCATCAAATTAAGTGAGAAGTAAATAAAGGTGGTAAGTTGAATGCTACATTTACATATAGATTTGGAAGTTGTTGGCACGAATTGACCTGCAAAAGAAGTGGCATTCAAATGAAGGTGCACGTACCATGATGTACCCGAACAGAAGTAACGTCACGATAAGTAAATGTGGATCGATGTCCGCAAAGAATATTACTTAATGTAAATCAGTGGCAGATTGTAACCATTTGTAGGTTATGTCAGGCATCGCAACATGAAAGGTGATTATGAAGATTCTTGGTTGTCTCCAAGGAACTTTTTCATGACAGAAGTTAGAACTTAGTCAAAGTCAAGAGTTATCAAGACTGAAAAGTTAAGGTAGACTATGTTTAATAAATATAATGAGGTAAAGTAGGTAATTATGGAGTCATAAAATGCATATTAGTAAGAAGATTGAAAAGATGAAAATTATCAATGAATGAACGTGGTGGTTGAGTGAAGTGTCGATTAATTATCATGCGACAAAAATGGGTAAAGTATTAAACTTGAGTTCTTAAGTTAAAAGAGAATCAAGTAAATATACATGAGTATTATACAATTAAGAACTTGTAAGTATATGTTAAGAAGTTGTTGAGACAATGAGATGTATCTTATTGACAGATTTGAAACATAATATGACTAAAATCATATAAAGTTGGTAATTAAATTCTTGACAGCTTTGACTTTTATAAGAGTCAAACTTAGAATGTAACCATAAAATGATTTGAAGTATGTACAAGGTATATTGAAACTGATATTGGAATGATGGAATACCATATGTAATAAGTTAGAACACCAAAGAATCAATATTGTAGAGTTGATTAGTTAGGTAATAGTCAAGAGGTAAAAAGAAGGACAAAATTGACTCGTAAAAGTCTAAAATGGGACAAAAGTTTGACAATTTATATTTATAACCAAGAAGTTAGTAAACATGATTCATGGAACCTGTCTATACTACAAGATGATAATATCATGAAAAGAGTAATAAGTAAGTAAGTGTGAATGTTCATATACAAAATGTATAAGACTTTAAAAGTCGTTTGAAAATTGGAATCAATCATAATAAACAATTGAAATACTGATAGAGAAAGAATAAATATGAGATAGAGTGCTAACTAAGCACTAGTGCAAGAAATACAAATTTCAAGAAAGTATAAAAATATAAAGTATTAATGTGATAAGGGTACATGGAGTATCCAAAAAGGAAAGAAAAGTATACTTATAAAAGTATTGTATAAAAATTGAAGAAATGAGAAAGACATGTTTATACTAATAAGTAATGAGTAAATGAGACTGAAATCCCATAAAAGAGGATGAAAGAAATATTTAGAATGTTAGTATGTCGAAATGTGAAAGTAATACAAGTAAAGAGTGATACAAGATATGTAGAAAAAGTAGTACATGTAATGTACAAGAAATGATTAAGAGGTATGTGAAAATGAAAATTTATAAATTGAGACATTAATAAATAATATGATGTGAAAGTAGAAAGATTCAAGACATGTATGAATAGATACATGTAGAATGCAGAATAGGAAATAATGATAATAATAATCTATTGTAAACGTATGAAAGCTAGTAGGGAGTAAAAAGAAGTATATAATTCCGTAGTATAAATGGTAATGAGACAGCAGTTGGTAATAGAGATAAAGAAGAATAAACTGAAGTTTAAAATACTTAAAAACAAATGTAAGAGAAATAAGATGTTGTAAAACTTCTGAAAAGAAGAAATAACAGTGGATTATCTATGATGTAACGAATGAGTAAAGGAATGAGAAAAAGAGAAGAGTGAAAATAAATAAGCAACATTAAGTGGAAATGAAAAGAATGTGGAGGTATAAAAAAAAGGGGGTTTGCTTAAGTAATATGTCCATTAAGGGACAAAATTTATACAAAGAAAAGATTTTGTGTATCTATGAATTTGTATAAATACGAATTATGTATAATTATGTTTAATGGTATTCGGAAAATTGTATAAGTAAAAGATACGATGAGTATAATCTCACATGTTTTAATAAAGATATGAGAAGAATTATAAAGTAGACTGTTATATTTGATAAAAGTACGGAAGTATGAAACTATTTTGTAGAATGAGTTATACTAAGAGATGTTGTATATAAATGAAATGAGGTAAAAAGGAAGGTAAGTAGAATATAGAGTATGAAGTATGAATGAATTACTAAAAAGGCTTAAGTGATATGCAGAGACAGTTCAGATACGGTATAACGTATATTATATTTTGAGCTGGGGAAATATCCTAACCCTAATAAAATAAATAAAAAGTTGAAGGATGCCGAGATGTGAGTAAAATCCAGAAACTAGTAAAAGTCATGATATGTTTCATGTGTAATATTGAAAGAATTATTCAGGAGGAAAAGACTGTATTAATTCCTCATAATAAATTGAAAGTTTCAACCTAGATTACCTATTGTCTTGGTGCTGAATTTCGGGGACGAAATTCTTATAAGTGGGGGAGATTTGTAACACCCCGTTTCCCGATTCTCTATTTTTAACAAATTAAGTATTTATTTTAACGAAAAACAAATATTAAAAATTAATATAGAAATATCTATAAGGATTTGGGAAAACGTCATCAAGAAGGCTTTTGTAGATTTTAGTGAAGTAACATTATAGGGAAAAGATTCATATCATTTGGAGTTATAACGAAGAAGTTATGACAGGTCAAAGATGACCAAAAAGTGACAAAAATAGTCAAAGGGTCATGTTTAAGGGTCTGTAACGTAAAATTCATAGAGTTTCATAATTAACTCAGTAGGAGAAAGTTATTAAGCTCACTCCTACCTTTCTAAAGGTATAAAATTTATAAAATTCCGATATCCTAGACGAGAGTTATGATGCCGTAAAGTTGTGAGAAAAATGGAAAGAATGCAGAAAATTTCCTAAGGCATTGTATGTCAGGGGTATTTTTGGAATTTTCAGATCTGGCCCATATAAAATAATTAGAACGTGGTTTTGGTTATTTGGAGGGTACGTATTCTTTTCTTTTTGACTTTTTGGAGATGCAAGCTTTTTCCCTTTCCTGATAAAACAAAAACACGCACACACGAAATAGATGTGAGAGATCGGGAACGAGAATGAGAGAAGGAGATCGAGGAGAGGGCTGGTTGGTTCTGATTTCTTATCTATAAACAGAAAATTAAAGGTAAATTTATAAATCTTTAGAACTTTAGTTTAGAAATTGAAATTTGTTGATGCATATTAGATTTCTTGCAAGAGTTGTGAGGTTATTGAGATTTCTGGGATATATGATGGATTGATTATGAATTGAGGGTTATGTTGTTGCTAGACATAAAAAAATATGAATTTTATTGTTCTAAGGTTGAAGTTGATGAATAGTATTATGGATTTTTCTGATTTTGTCAAAAGTGACCGTAAAATGGAATTGAAGGCTGATTTTTGATGTGTGTGTAAGTTCTTATGTAGCATGTTGTCTAATCTTAAGGAAGTGTATGAGGTTTCTATTTTCAGAGTTTCCTTTGAAGTTCTATAAGGTCTTAATGAGGTCCTTTATGGTTTTGGAGTTAAAAACTCTACCCTCAATGTTAGTTTGTGTAAAGGTTGGGTATTTACTGTTTTTGCCTCATCTTGTTAAATCCACAATAAATCGTAGGTATGTCCTTTAAATCCAAGATTTATGTCCCTGAATTGGTAATGTTGTGTAGTTGCTTGTCTTAAAAGGGTTTGAGTTGATTCAGACCCTAAGTCATGTGGAATTGTCTATTTCCACTAATTGGTCCAGGTGCTGTCAGTTTTGGTCCCCTGTCTTGATTAATTTATTATCAATTGTAAATAAATCGTTTGGGGGCAAGGTCTGTGGCCTTAGTTTACTTTTGAAGTCTATTTTGTTCATACCAAATTTCAGAGTTCAATTCTTAACCCATTTTGAGCGACTAATATTTCTTTAAGGTGTGGTCTTGTGAGTGGACTGATCAATTCAGTCAACTTTGTCGATTTATAATTTCATATTGGTGAATGCAAAAGACCTGAGGTCAGGCCCTGTGATCTTTCCCTTGGGTCTAGTTTACCCATGATTTTTATTGGATTTTATTTTTAAAATCTCATTGGTTTAATATTATAAATCTTGTCGTGGGTCTGAAAATCAGCTTTGCTGTCAAGTATTCTTTCGTGGGTTTTGGTCGTGGTTGCGGCTTAGAGTTCGTAGTGGGTGTTATATGCTTATTAAAGATAATTAATAAACCTCAATGATGTAATTATAAGGTAAATGGAGGGTATAGTGGGACACGGTACGTGTCGAGTATCGGGAAAATATATGTATACTTATCTAATTATAAGTAATAAATGTAAACGTTAATTCGTTCTAAGCAGTACCATGTGGAATGTAGGTTCGGGAAAGAAGAAGAGTTCTTGAGTATCACGTGCTTGTGTGTGCGACCTACTTTTACGTATTAGGTGAGGACATGTAGTATTTTTACCCATTTTGGGATACATGGCAAGTAAGCATTTTTTTCAGATTACATATAATATTTCTATGTGTGAAAATATTTGCAAGAATGATATTTTATTTAGCTTATTTGGAAAGTAAACTGCTATGTTTGAAAGTCTGACTTGGTCTATGAGCCAAATATGTGAAAGTTAAGTTTTGGATTATAAACCATATATGTATGATTTTGGCAATAGCCTAAAATATGGTAAAAACATGTTTTAGTCAAAAGCTTGGCATTTAGCCATTATGTGTACAAGTAATGTTTCAGTATCCAGAATGTATTTTATATATGACTGGTATTTGTAGCAAGCAACGATAGTAAGGGAACTATGTTCCACCTACTCGGCTTAGGTAAGGGGTCTACTGGGGAAAAAGCCCCATCGCGAAGTAGATTGCCTAAGCAACTTCTATGGTGAGGATTGATCCGTTCTTTCTAGCCGTAGAGACTTGGGGTATCACTTATGGTGATTAAAGCCCTAAGTATAAAAATCCAGCAAGCTTTTAAATCCAGTCAAAGAAAGCAAGAAAGATGCTATTTTTGCAAAGTATGTTATAAAATGATTTTGAAAAGTAAAGAGCTTTGGTATGTTACTACTATAAAGCTTTGAAAGATGTTTTATGATATAAGTTTTAAAAAGAGGTTGGAAAAAGAAGTTAAATGTTGAGTCTAAAACTCATGTAACTCACGAGACATTATTGTCTTACGTATTCTATGTTTTGCCATGTATTCCAGGTTAAAATGCTATGCTATAATTGGATGAAGTTTAGCTGGAGTGGAGCTTGAGTTAGCTCCTATCTTGGACTCAAGGTTTAATCCTTTCTTGCTTACTATGGTTAGTTTTGGTATGGATTTGTAACACCCACTGTTTTTAAACATGTAAATTATCGGTTTTTTGATAAACCGTATTTTTATATTCATGAACTTTTACGAAAAACCATAGTATTTGCAAACAGTAGAAATGGGGTGTCACATAAAGCAGGTTGAAGTTAAAGCAATTGACACATTTATTTTATTTCTAGTATTTGGTTTTTATTTGTATTTTTAAGACACTTGTATTGTATCGTGGTTAAGACTGAATTTGGTTTCTGTTTCTAAATTGGATAAATTTGGTTACCATTGTTCTTTTGGAAATGGAGAATTCAGTTTGCCTTTAAATTCAAATATTATATGTATCAGTTCTCTAATGTGTTTGACAAGTTATATATGTTTAATATTGTTATAATGAAACCTTACATGTAGATTCACGCGGTACTAAGAGAAAATTAAATAATGAAAATTCAGCCATGTTTTAGCATAAACATTTAGGTCATATATCAAAACTAAGAATTGATAGGCTTGTGTCTGATGGTGTGTTGAGTAAGATTGACTTCATAGAAGGGAAAACAAACCAAAACAATAAGATTAGATGCCAACAGGTCTTCAGATGTCTTAGAATTGATACATATGGACAATTGTGGACCATTCCCTTCGGCTTCTTGGAATGGTCAACAATATTTTATATCATTCATAGACGATGACTCAAGTTATGGTTATCTATATCTTATTCATGAAAACTCTCAGTCATCGGATGCGTTCAGATCTTTCTAATTGGAAGTTGAGAATCAACTCAATAAATAGATTAAATATGTTAGATTTGACTATGGTGGTGAGTACTATGTTAGATATGACAGTTTAGGTGAACAACGTCCAGGACCTTTTGCTAAATTACTAGAAGAATGTGGAATCATCCCATAATACACCATGCTAGGTTCACAACTCAAAAAAAAGATTAAATATGTCAGATTTGAGTATGGTGGTGAGTACTATGTTAGATATGACAGTTTAGGTGAACAACGTCTAGGATCTTTTGATAAATTTCTAGAAGAATGTGGAATCATCCCACAATACACCATGCTAGGTTCACCTAGCATGAATGGTGTATCTGATAGAAGCAACATGACTCTTAAGTCTTAATTATATGGTAAGGAGTATGATAAGTCACTCCACTTTACCAGAGTTACTCTAGGGTGAAGCACTTAAGACTGCAACTTACATTCTCAATAGAGTATCCACTAAAGCGGCTCATAAAACACCTTATGTGCTTTGGACGAGTAAAAAATCCTAGTTTAAAGCATTTACTTATATGGGGATGTCCAGCCGAGGCTAGGCCTTATAGGCTAAATGAAAAGAAATTGGCCTTCAAAACTATTAGCAACTACTTTATTAGTTATTCTGAACGATCCACCAACTATACACTTTATGATCCCATGACAAAATCAATTTTTGAAACGGGAAGTGCAACTGTCTTTGAGGATGTTGAGTTTGGGGGAGAAATAAGGTCAGAAACATTGTATTTGAGGAGGAATTAATCTTGATTTTTATTGTTGCTTCTGATACCATACATTTTTCTGTGCCTATTGATGAAGAAGTAAATTAGGAACTTCAACAAGACAATCTCATTCACCCTCCTATTCATAATGAACAACCTCAACATCCTCAACTTTGGAGATTCACTAGTGAAAAGAGAGATGCAATTTCGTTTGATTTTTATGTATATCACCAAGAAAATGATAAACAAGATGGAATGATTGAAAATGATCCTACCAGTTTCTTTCAATCCATGCAAAGTTCTAATGCTAAAAAATGGTATGATTCCATGAATGAGGAGTCTAAGTCTATGCAAGACAACAAAGTTTGTGATCTTATGCCATTACCTGAAGGTTTGAAACCTATTGGTTCTAAATGGAATTTTTAAACCAAAAGGGATTCAACTTTAACAAGACTTTCTCTCTGGTTTCTTCAAAAAAACTCTTTTAGGTTGATCATGACACTAGTTGTACATTATAATCTTGAGTTACATCAAATGGATGTTAAGACATCTTTTCTCAATGGTGACATTAAGGAAACTATATATGGCATCTTTCTTGCCACCAATGATTTAGAACCTTTATATGAAACTAAGAGATTTCCTTCAAATCATTTTGAAATGACATATCTTGGGGAAGATTCTTGGATTCTCACAAAATGGCTACATTGAAAATATCCTTGAAAGATTTGGCATGCAAAACTGTAAACCGGGTGGCACACCTTTTTCTAAAATAGACAAATTTAGTCTCGACCAATGCCTTAAAATTGACCTTGAAATTGAAGAGATACAGAAGATTCCTTATGATTTAGTTGTTGGGAATCTTATGTATGCTCAAGTGTGTAAACGTCCCAATATATCATTTATTGTAGGGATCTTGGGAGGATATCTAAGCAATCCAGGTATGGACCATTAGAAAGCAGCCAAAACGGAGTTGAGGTATCTACAGAGAACAAAGGACTACATGCTTACATACAAGAAATCAGATGTTTTAGAGATCATTGGGTATTATGATATTTATTTTTCTGGATGTCAAGATAGTTACAAATCCACATCGGGCTACATTTACATGTTAGCAGGAGAAGCTATTTCATGAAAGATCTCTAAGCAGACTTTGGTAACCTCCTCCATTATGGTGGCAGAATTCGTAGCATGCTTTGAGGCATCAGATCACGGAATATGGTTGTGAAATTTTGTCACGGGGCATGCATATTATTGGTGTTGAAAGACCACTAAAGTTGTATTGTGATAATAAGTCAACTGTGTTATATTCCAACAACAACATAAGTTCTACTAAGTCAAAGAATATTAACATTAAGTTTTTGGTTGTTAAAAAAAGAATGCAAAATGGAAAAATCTTAAACATCAAGACAAACTCCATGATAGTGGATCCGTTCACGGAAGGATTACCTCTCAAGATCTTTCACGAGCATACTACATACATGGGTGTGATAAAGATTGATGATATTTTGTTTTAGTGAGAGTTTTGCATTTTACTTTGGTGCTTTATGTTATTAATAACAATTATTTATTTCTGTACAGAATAAAGGATTCAATTTATTCAATTATTATTTGCACTTACTTGAAGTTTGATCTCACTTCAAGCTAAATAGGGACTCGTAGGAAATCTAATTTGATTTCAAAAGCACACATGTATGTTTAATCTATGTCGTTTAGTAATATATGTATATGTGACCAATGATGGGTTTAGTTACGTAAAATATAACAAAGACTGATTTGTTCCTATAATGTTATGATTAATGGATGAGATTGTTTAACGATACCAATGTTATGATAACATATGTTAAAGCGTTTATATTATTATATGTATATTTAGATTTTCGTGGTCCAGTGGGAATTGTAATATATTTTGGGACCACTTAAATAAAGTGTATATTTTGTTGTCATTAAAATTCGGATTTAATACTTAATGCTATTAGAAATTGTTGATGGACTGATTTTAAATAGTAGATAAACCATATCCAGTGTTTATCTTGTGAGTTGAGTTCCCGGTATGAATAAACTCGACTTTATCCATTAGAACTCTCACATTCGGTTATATCGTCATCTATATAAACACGTAACGAGAAGCAAATCATATATACTAAAATACACAAACAAGATTCATGAGTTTATTTGCTGAGGGATTTACAGAGTGCTTTTGAGATCAATTGGTAAATGAACCGTACAAATCAGATCTAAAACGCTCAATAAAAGCAGGTAATCTTTGTTTCTTTAATTATTTTAATCAGATTTGAGATCAATATCTTAAATTTAAGCTTCCATGTTTTGTTCTTTGGTTGTTAAAACATAACCAACAACACATGCACATACACCCATACAAATACACACACACACACATACACATATATACACTCCATCGCTACCCACACTTGGAAACAATTTATAAATGAATGACAACCTAGTAATTTGAACGCAAGTTTTTGTATTGTTCTAGTGTGACCAAATGCTACAAAAAAAGAACTAATTTAGTTTCTTTCAGTCCAGTCTTGTCCTATTTCGTCCAGTCATATCCCTGTACATGTACCAAACACTACCAAAATGATTTTTTAAAGTTATGAATACCGAAATAAACTATTAAGGGTCAAAAATATAAAATTATAACTTACCAAAAGATAGATGTCAATAAACCAAAGAAATAAAATTGATAGCTTGAGTGTATAAAGAAAGCAGATTAGGTAACAGTTATTTTCATAAGTCGTATATCGTAAAATCATGAAACGTTGAACAACTTCTTACGTCGAGGAGTTATATAAGACTGTGGGGGTGTGAAGACGTGAGAGAACATATGTAGATGTGAGAAAGAGTAAAAAATAAAATAGTTTCAGCCATTCCAATATGTACTCCCGAGGATGTGAGAGAACAAGGACTCCGAGAGAAAGACGGTGTTGCCGACGTTCCCAGCTGCAACAAGGGTTGCAGGACGCCACCCACACCACTTCTACACCCCAAAACCTAAGGCTATGGGTGTGCAAGACAACCAAGACCACTGTCACGTCACCAAGACATCCCGCCACATCACCAATACATCCTCAGGACACACCCATCACCAAGGAAATGTCCAGTCCTAGACCTCTTTTTTTAATTTCCACATCACTTTTTTTAATTAAAAAAATTTGTTTTTTTTATTGGCCAAGAAAGAGTTAATGTCTCCAAGAAGACACCGGAGAATGCAAACTGTGGAGAACGTAAGGGGAGGGGGGGGGGGGGGTGCAGCCGGCGCCCTCCTTGTTTATGTGGAGGAACGCACCTGAGGCGTTGTTGGCACACCCCACAGCCTACCAGAGTCACGGATCGTGAGTTCCCAATGGGTCATTCAATTAACCAAGGTCACTTTTTAAACCAATTCAACTTGTCAGTATGAAAGAACCATAATTTAAACAATGACACGTATCATTATTTCCTTTTAACATTCATTATCTTTTGTATTTAGTTTTGTAAAAAAATGTATCGAACAACTATTTTGAGAATGTCTATAGATCGCCATAGGTATACGTTAACATCATTGACATAAACTTACAAACCTGTCAACGTCCATTCTAACGATTAATTTTACATGATAATCATATTAAAAATACCAATCGTATGAGATAAAATTAGTTATAAGATAAGGGTAACGAGTTGGTCATGTGGCTTTCAGTAATGTTGTTATGTTAATTTGGGGTGTTGCTAAAAGAAATACTTTTAAGGGGGTTTAAATAATCTAGTTTTCCGGATTATGTTTTTTAACCCTATGAAAATGTAGATGAATAAAACGTAAAAACAAATCAAAAAATTAGGGGTGACAATTCTCGACACGACACGAACCCGATACGAAAATAAACGAGTTTGAGCAATAGATTTCAACTCGTTTAATTAAACAGGGACATGCCACGACACGTAAAATAAGTGGGTTGAGTTAGGGTCCAAACTTTTAACTCGAAAATGACACCTTTATTTATATGCAAATTCTTTTAATTCTTTAGGTGAATTGGATATGCCCAAAACCCAATATAAAAGCAAATATTTTATTGAGTTGTTTTGTAATATGGAAGTTACTAATTAGCTGTTGAGTTGTCATTCAATTTCAATTATTCATTTTTTTATTATTATCTCATACTCCACAATTGTATGCGACCATTTCCCCTACTACGATTTCATTTCTGTAAATTTATTGTGAATTTCCCCTCCGACTTCCAAACTACTACTCCTTCCGGTTTTTCATGCTTTGTTTTTTTACCACCCCACTTCCTACTTTACAACTTATTTGGTATTTCAATCTAGCATGACATAAAATATTTACAAAGTCTAAACTCTAAACCCGCAAACCCGACACGAACACGACACGAAAATAAACGAGTTGACACGACATGATACAATTATTAAATGGGTTGAGTTAGGGTCAATCGTTTAAATTTCAACCCGACATGCATACAACACGACACAATTGTCAGGCTTAAAAAATGTATTCGAAGTAAACTCAAAAAATTAGTGCTTGTTTCACTACTAGGAATTTCGTAAGTGATCAATGCAACTTTTAAAGGTCAAGTGAGTAATAAGAAAATTCAGTTGATTTCGTCCAAGAGACTTTACCCGGTATAGGGCAAGCTTGCGAGGTGCTTTAAAAGACAAGATGACATTGATTTTTCTGGCTCATACGTGTGCCTGTTCGCTTACCCGGGAGTAGTGACCCCGGGATAAGCTCGCCAAATAACCGACGACTCCATACCTCCTAAAATGTAAGTTACTCAGAAAAGGGACTAACAATTTTTTCTGTTTTTAAATTGTAAAAACAAAAATAATTAAATATATCATATCAAAACAAACAATTATAAATAATAAAATTATAAAAAAAAACCGCTAATCTATATTAAAAATTAAACTTAAAGAAAAAAATTAAGATTATAGGATAATCTAAATATAAAACTTACAAAGAGATATATGTGTATAAGTGTATGTTAGTCGGTGTGTCCTATGTGTATGATTGATCTCACATACACATATGGTTAATCATGATCAAATTTTTAACGTCATTCTTTTAAAATATACTCTTTTAATTTATTCAATTAAATTATATTTTCAATGATTAATATTTAATACAACAATTGATATTCAAACCATTCAATCAAATCAAAAACTATATTTTTTGGGTCTGCATCGACTTCATTGTCAATCTTCCCAAGTCGACACCTAGCATATGGATCATCCTTCTCCATCAAGCTCTAATTTTTTCGTTATCAGTTTTCAATGTCTATTTATATAACTAATCTTGAATATATATATATATATATATATATATATATATATATATATATATATATATATATATATATATATATATATATAGACACACACACACACACACACGAATGTCAGTAGACTTTTAACCCACATCGAAGAGCAGCTTCTTCCCCGTTAATGGGAGGCCGACCACAACCACTTATAGACCTCTCTTCTCAACCATTCGATGTTTTGGAGATCAGACGGTCGCAGTCATTAGGTTGGCCAATCACATGCCTCCGACATGTCGTCTGTCATGTTTGGATCTTGCCTTCACTACCGTGACCTCTAAGATACATATCAAGAATGATGTTGTGTGCCATTGACTTGTCTGTCAGCTTGCTCGTCATCTAGATATTAGGTCATCATCTTTACCTCAGGCTAAGGCAGGAGTCATTATGGTGGATTTTGCTTCTTTGATGGTGCGTCTTCCTAAGCTCTTTGCCACCTGTCGCTTCATTAGCCACTGAGTTACGGGTTGATGTCCGGATATCCGACATTTGTTTGAGATAATAAGCTTTCATCATCCATACCTCAAGCTGAGTCAAGAGAGTTGACGATAGGTTTTGCTTCCTTAGTGACGCTTCCCTACGCTCATTGCCACCTCTTGCTTGATTGGCTATTGAGTCACGCTTTCAGGAGTGGGTATCCGAAACTTGTTTGAGAGATGAGAATTTTCTTAGGGTTTCTCTGGTTTAAATGTCCTTCAATAAACGTGCTTCATTTATTTCTAAAAAATGGTTTCTGTAACACTAAGTTTGACTTGGCACGTATGTGTCGATCTTCTTGATTAATAATTATGTTGTGCTAAGTGGTTTGGGCTTGGTATTAGACATGTATTTCCTGTATGGATGTAGTATAGTGTTTGGGTTGGATTAAAATGGCTTGTGTAACAATCAAAGTTTTATGTTATGCTAAGGCTATGTGTTGTGATGTAATGAAAAGTTGTTATTAAGTCTCCCTTAACTATTCAATGAAAAAGGGTCAAATTGTCTAAATACATTTCAATATGGGAATATGTGTATTAAGTCATTCTATTAAGTCCTTATGGTATTTATGTGTTGCATGATAAGTAGATGAGAATAAGAATAAAAATTTTATTTTTGAAATGCTATTAGAGAAATTATGAATTTTGTGTAAATTTATGAATGAATAACTCAAGATGTGTTCAAATTTTGAAAAATGTCCACATTATGAAAAATAAAGTTCTTAAAGGTATGAGAACACAGGAAAAAGAATGGAAGAAGTTAGGTTAGCCAATTACATGCCTCCGACATGTCGTCTGTCATGTTTGGATCTTTCCTTCGCTACCGTGACCTCTAAAATACATATCAAGAATGATGTTGTGTGCCAATGACGTGTCTGCCAGCTTGCTTGTCATCTAGATATTAGGTCATCATCTTTACCTCAGGCTAAGGCAGGAGTCATTATGGTCGATTTTGCTTCTTTGATGGTGCCTCTTCCTAAGCTCTTTGCCACCTGTCGCTTCATTGGCCACCGAGTTACGGGTTAAAGTTCGGATATCCGACACTTGTTTGAGATAATAAGCTTTCATCATCCATACCTCAAGCTGAGTCAAGAGAGTTGAAGATAGGTTTTGCTTCCTTAGTGACGCTTCCCTACGCTCATTGCCACCTCTTGCTTGATTGGCTATTGAGTCACGCTTTCAGGAGTGGGTATCCGAAACTTGTTTGAGAGATGAGAATTTTCTTAGGGTTTCTCTGGTTTAAATGTCCTTCAATAAACGTGCTTCATTTATTTCTAAAAAATGGTTTCTGTAACACTAAGTTTGACTTGGCACGTATGTGTCGATCTTCTTGATTAATAATTATGTTGTGCTAAGTGGTTTGGGCTTGGTATTAGACATGTATTTCCTGTATGGATGTAGTATAATGTTTGGGTTGGATTAAAAGGGCTTGTGTAACAATCAAAGTTTTATGTTTTGCTAAGACTATGTGTTGTGATGTAATGAAAAGTTGTTATTAAGTCTCCCTTAACTATTCAATGAAAAAGGGTCAAATTGTCTAAATATGTGTCAATATGGGAATATGTGTATTAAGTCATTCTATTAAGTCCTTATGGTATTTATGTGTTGCATGATAAGTAGATGAGAATAAGAATAAAAATTTTATTTATGAAATGCTATTAGAGAAACTATGATTTTTGTGTAAATTTATGAATAAATAACTCAAGATGTGTTCAAAATTTGAAAAATGTTCACATTATGAAAAATAAAGTTCTTGAAGGTATGAGAACACAGGAAAAAGAATGGAAGAAATTGGAATTAGAATGAAGTAGATACGAATGGGTGAAGTTGGGCAAAAGCAGCTAAAACTCAATGAATGGTCAAGTTTAACCTTGAATATCGTAAAATACATAAAAAATGGGAAGAACTTCAGTAAAGGTAAAGTGTAGTTCTCGTTGTAAGCTTTTTGTACACATAAAGTTTGTAAAATCTGGACAACGTATGAGAAAGGTATGGTCTTGGAAAAATTGGTAATATCTGCATGAGATTAGAAGATAGTTGAAAATTTGCTAAGTGTTGAATGGTCATATACGCGGGTCGTGTAGAATAGAAAGGAAACATCAACAGGCCGTGTGGAAAATACAAGAAAAAGGGGACCTTCTGATGTCGTGCGCGGGCCGCGCAAGAATAACGAAGGATTCACGCGGGCCGCGTGAATTGATGCGATGTACACGTCTAGGGCGCATGAGAATGCCAAATCAGCCACAATTTTGACACAAGGCTTCCCTTTGAGTGCCATTTGGATTCCACTATCACTTTATGTCATATGGACGGGAAAATGATCAAAATTCATCCATTTCTTCATCTTTTCTCTATAAGACTCTCTCAAGAACACTATATGTATTCTTGGTGTTTGAGTGTGTGTGATTTAAATCAAGCTACTAAATTCAAGTTAATCAAAGGGCTTTTTGGGGAAAAATACTCATTGCAAGGTAAGAAACACTTCCATGTATTTTATATGGGTTAAATCTTTAAGGGATTGATTATGGCATGAACCCTGATTTTTAGGAAGTTAGACATTTCATGAAATTGATGTTAGTGTTGTGTTTCTCATACTTGGATGATGCTTAGTTAACAAAAGTTTCACTTTAAACACCATTAAGTCATCAAATTGAGTTAGCTCATACGGATGAATATTGGGTGTTAGACAAATAAATCAAAGTTATGAATAAAGTATGATTTAATGATGATAAATTGATTATGTATAACCAAAGCCTTGGTGTTGTAATGGTATTTTGTTCAAGAAGTACTCTAGTAAAAATTTAGTATGTATTAGTAGTGAAATTATGAATATAGTTGTGAATTATTTCATGGAATTGGATTATGAATGTAGTAGTGATGTTTGTAGAAATGGATAATTGAGTTATGATCATGAAGTGAAGTATAGCATAACATGGTCATTCTAAAGTGAAATAGGTTAAGTGAATATGGGGATTACTATGATTAATGAATTATGCTATGGGAATTTATATTTGTATATGTTATATTTGGTTTATTAAGGTGGTGACAAGTGCGGTGAACAAGATAAAGGCAAGAGTGCTGTAGGAGTTGAATAGTTTTCTTCTTGGGCAAGGTGAGTACATGAGGATAATTTTGGGTACATAGCCAATATAATTCTTTCAAATATTATATGTTGATTACGAATCATGTTTTGATGCTTATTACTTGAGAATTGTGATTGTTTTAATGATGAAGGAACTATTTTTTTTTTTGAAGAAAGATGAAGTATTTGGTTTAATACGATCTTTGAAACTTTTAAAATCTTGGATAAAGTTTTGAGTCAATGTAAACACATTGAGTCTTTTGCACAACCACATTGTGATTTGAAAATCAAGTGTCTTTATGGTTTTGGTTTTGCTTAATTTGGATATTGTTGAATTGTTGATGATGAATACATTCATATGGAAGTCCGGACCTAATGACTTAGATGCTACTGGGGTGTACCCCCTTTCGAGAAGTAGAATTCTACTATGTTGACATAGAATTGGAATGAATTTGTTTCATCCAGTCTTGGATTGACATTGTCCTTAGTAGTTTAGAACCTTTATGATACTTTGGACCTAACCCTAGTAGCTCGGAGGCTTTCCGATACTTTGGATTATATCATCGATAGTCTAGAGGCTTTTCGATACATTGGACCGTTACGCAGGCATGACTTTGTAGGGTAAGTGTGTCTTACCTTATAGAGGAGTGTATAGCACGGGGGAGCCCGTGTTGTTGATTTTATGATGATTTGGTTACTATTTCCTTGTGTCAAATCTTGATTCTAGATTTTAATATATTTAGTCTTAGATGACCAATGATGAAATTGTTCTTCTATATCAAATGTTTTATGACTTAAATGGGTGTCTAAAACCCGTGTATCTCATGAGACATCTGTCTTACGTATTGCATGTATTTTAAATGCTATATACCCATGGTATGAGGAGCTATGAGCAAGAAGAATTGTAGAAGAATTATAAGACCTTTTGTATTTGATCTAGTAATTTTGTTGCTGTAAACTCTGTTCTCGATGAACTAAGGTTGTAACAGTTGGAAATAGTGTCCAAAGTCATTAATTGTTGGTAATATTTCTAATAATAGCATGGTCCTTTTGGGTTGCCCTCATGACCAGGTAAAAACAAATTAGTGACAGAAATAAATTAGGAGAAATTAGTTTATTAATTTGTCATATTATGATAAATTAATTAGAAACTAATTAGAAATTAATTTGGAAGAAATTAATTACAGGGACTGGATATTAATTAATTAAAGAGTTTAATTAATAGAAATAGTGCACAGGGCTAAGTGGAAGGATGCTCATAACTTTTGAACCCCAACTGGGCTTTCTTATAAATAGAGAGCTAGGGATCAAACCCTAGCACACCTTTTTGCCTCCAATTGAGTAGCCACACTTCCCCCTTCTCCCCATTCTGTGAAAATCACAAACCCTCTCTAGGGTTTGTGATCTTTTGCCTCCTCCCTCAAGGAAGCTCTGGCAGCTTGCTTTTCTAGTGATCTTAGGTGTAAATGAAAAGAGGGATTATGATTTGGATCCTCTTCATCCAATTCAAAATGGCAAGAACAAGATCTTAGACAAGGACATCTCTAGCAAACAGAGAGGTAATTTTATATGTTCATCTTTTAGTTGCATCAATTGTTTTGAACAAATATGATCCTAGTTAGTTTTGCATGAACTTGTGATTTGATCTTGTTAAGACTTTCGCTGCAATATGATTTTGTTATTATGATCAAATCCCTTCAGTAACCCCTATACTTTTAGTATTGTGAATATATAAACATGATGGTTTTTGTTAAACCATATTTTGGAACACTTAATATCTTTATGTAAATGGTTGTAAAATGTATGGGGTATTATAGCTTGTAGCAGGAAAAATGGGACAGATTGCTCTCTGCCGGATTTAAGTGTCGCATAACGTGAAGGGTTGCTACGCGAAGAGCAGAGTATAATGTTGTGATTGTAATTTTTGACAAAGTATGTTGGTAGCTTGAAATTTGGCATTTTGTGACGCGACGAGTTGGGGTCGCGATGCGGAGAGATGACAGACTTAATGTTTGGGTTAATCCTGTGTTTAGTATTGAATATTTAGTACTTCTGATTGTTCACTTAATTCCGCATTCGACATATTATTTAGGGACTAGATTTGATAGTCTTTAGATCAGGGTTGTTCATCCTTTCAAACCCTTCATGGAATATGACAAATTACGTCTTTAAGTCATTTGATGGAAATTAGGAAAATATCAAGTAACTTCAAAGTTACTCAAAGCATGACTACATCAAAGATAATGAAAAAGATCAATAGGGATATCAAATAGAATGGTCAATAAGTTATGAAACTCATGGAGATTTAAAAGTACAAAAAGGATAACAATAAGGTTTGTTAGAATGTAATGATTATCTTGAGAAGGTTGAAAGCGTATGTGCAAATTCTTCATGATGTTCTAACATATGAATTGCCTTCTTGGCAAAAGAACATGGATAACATACAAGAAATAATACATGAGAGCAAGAAGATTATGAAAGCGTAAAGGGTGTATAGGAAATGGGTTGACAGATGAAATCTCAAACTAAATAACAAGTAAAGTTTGGTAAACTTCAAAAGTTCTAGTGTAATCATTTTATGATTATGAGACAAGTACAATAAACTTGAGGGTGACAAGATTTCAAAGAAACATATAAGGATAGAGTTTAAAAAATAAACTCGAGCATTAACTGAGTAAGGACAAATTTAATTTTATTTTGTGATTTCGAAGACAAGATCCTTATTGTAACATCCTAAATTTTAACGACGTGGGATGTTAAGATGTATCAAATAATAAGTGTAAACGTATGGATATTGTAAGCAGAAAATAAAAGTGGTGATAAGTATCAAAGGAGAATAAACTTTAGAAAAAAGTGCAAGATTAAATGCTTATGTTATGTAATAATTGTCATTAGCACTATTATATATGAAGTTCTTTTTAAAACTTAATGTAGTTTGAATGTATGTGATATAAGTACCTTTAAGAAAATCATTACAATATAGAAATTCAAGTGTTGTCAAGTGTTTCGCTTTGAAACTATAGAAATACAGCATAGAAACATGAAATTTGTGAGTTCAGGATTCTAATGTGTATTTGGGACACCAAGGAAGGCAAGACAAAAAGAATAAACTAAATTAGAGTTGAAATGAAGAAGTTACAATAGTTTGAAAATGGCATGCTACTTATATAAAATGATAAACGTGTTCAACACCCCATGTTCATGGCCTTATAACTCGAGATATTGAACTTTTTGTAATAAATTTTTAATGAAAGTTGTAGTGAACACAACAAGAAATTCATAGCAAAAAGAATCAAGAAGATTAGACTTAAATGAGGAAGTTATGGATGTTTAAAGTTGCATGTTTCACTTGAAAGTGTATTAAGCATTGACACCCCATGTTCATGGCCTTATAACTCGAGATATTGAACTTTTTGTAATAAATTTTTAATGAAAGTTGTAGTGAACACAACAAGGAATTCATAGCAAAAAGAATCAAGAAGATTAGACTTAAATGAGGAAGTTATGGATGTTTAAAGTTGCATGTTTCACTTGAAAGTGTATTAAGCATTGTATATGATGTCTAGGGTATAAAATTCATTTAATGAACTAAGAAAGGCTGTATTTTCATGATATACCATCGAGTAAGAGCCCCACACATCAGTTACTCTGGATGCACAAGTTGGAGAACAGAAACAGTGCGCAAAAAATCAATTATGCTATCACTCGACCCTATATATACTTCTTTACACCTTCACTCAGTCATGTAACCTCCTATATATAGCTATACTTGGTCGCATAAGAGAGCATTTATCAAAATCTTAGCCATTTTGACAACAATAAATATGACATTCAATACCCCCTTCTATCATTTTAGCCACTAAAAGAAAAGAAATAGGATACACAAATTTGGTATATGGGAGTGTTCTTGTCTTAAATAGACACAAGAAAGAAATTACTAAAAGTAAGTGAAGATTATACTTGATACTACATGGATTAAAGGTATATCCACTTTCTCGTACATTTAAGTAATGTGATTTTATGAGTTTGAAGAATGCTTATAATACCAAGTTTGGATAAAAGTTATTGTATGAAGGGATTATGTGAAGTGTACAAGAAGTTTAGTTGAAACAATATGTTATCTATTGTTTGTATAATTACTAAAGTTGGAATTATACAAATTCACCTGAAATTAGACTATGAACCCTAGTGTTAAGGGTTTGAATATATGATTGTATTTATGGAAAATAATTATGATACAAGTTGTGTAGATATATTATTCACAAGAAATACCATGAGTTGGAAAAAGATTACATGGTTACATACTCATGAATTAGATTGAAAGTATGGAAGTTCAAATGAGTAGATTTCTTATTGACGTTCTTAATGTTTGTTACCGAGATTTTTTTGTGCAAATTTCTTATACCATTCATGAGTATTAGAATGTGATCAAATTATGAGAGGATATCTTATTCAAAGATTTGTCATTTGGTTACAGGTACCAAATGATCAAATCGATTATAAAAAGAGTATTGCTTATGACGAGAGATATTGCTAGCTTATTAAGAGCTTAATGTAACAAAATTATAGGAATTGAAAAATAGAAATAGAATGAGAAGGGGAGAATATTAGTTAGTTAACTAACTAACAAGATGAGTACATATGGAGCTTGTAAATCGAGTACATGTCACAAATGATATTTTCTTATGGAAAATGCGAAGCTAAGTATTGCCATGATTTTGGGACATTATTTCCTTATAAATTCCTATGTCATCCATTACATGTATAATGAGAAATTGCATAAAGCATTTCATAAAATTTTATGAATACATTTAGGAAATAGTTCTTGTTTTATGATCATACATACATATGAATGTCATCGTATTGGTAGTATGTCTAGATATCCATCTCAATATGCGGACAGTGGCGTTATGGTATTTAATGACCTCTAAGGGTACGACCGTGGGGAAATATGGATCTAAAATCCTCAATTACCATTGTAGAATGTTTTGTCTTCCAATTTGTAAGGACTTGGTTTATCCGAGAATAGGAGTATGTACTCCCCAAAACTTGTATGTTCTTGGAATCATGCATTACATTACATGACATTGCATTATGCAAGGAAGTATGTTTATGAAATTATGCTTTATGAAAATGATTTCAAATTATTTGGAATGGAATTGAAAATGATTAAATGCTTTTGTGTCAAACCTATATATTTCACTCGACGAAAGTCTTACATACTTCTTTTATTTTATATTATTTGTACTTAGGCACAGAAGGGAATTATTGTGATATAGACTCCTAACATGGATCTTTTAGATTAGAAGACATGCTTAGATGACTTAGAAGTGGAAATCATCTTTATTACTTCATAGTTTGTAAAAACATTGCAAATTATATGAATAATTTATGTAGTTTTGTATATCATTTGTAACCCCCCAAAAGACACCAATAACTTATATTTTGTTAAACATGATGTATTTCGGAATCAAAATCTTCTTATCACATTAACTATATAAAGGAAATTTTATATTTAATTGATGTATAAGTTGGGGTGTTACATATTTAACCTTACTGTCACTACTAAGGCGAAGCATGTGGTCCAAAGGGAGCTGTCCTTTTGGGGTCAAATGCAGCACAACTATAAGAAAATTTTTAGATGGCAATTTATGTATCAATTCTGCATAACAAAATCCATGATTATGAGTTGGACTGTAGTTGCAGGGTATTGCAGTGTCTGACATACCGTAGTTGCATGGCATTGCGGTGTCTAACATACTATAGTTGTGGTGCTAAATGAGGATGGACATGGTGTCTTTTATATCAGTTGAGGTGTTCTATATCAGTTGAGGTGTTCGAGACTGGTCCACGTAAGTTTGTGTATTTTCTTAGGCCCAACCCAAACCCATTTTTAGGTCAATGTGTCTCTATAAACAGAGCACCCTTATATTAGTGTAACCCTAATGTATGAAAGTCTCTTTGATGGCTACTAATAAAATCTCGCTCTAGTTCCTTACATGGCGTTGCTCAATTTCTCATTGAGTGAATCATGTTAAATCCTTGTGTTCTTTAATTTTTCTTAAATATTCACTTGTTGCATGAACGTGTTTGTGTGTTTATCAAATCTTAGTTTTTAACAACTATAATAAGAGCTACTGGAGACATAAATGTTAAGATCGATAAACCTGAAGGTCATGATGTTGGTGTTTGAAATATATATATATTAAATATTATCTCTACTAGAATAAGTTACAACAACCATTGAATGAAAGAAACTTGAAAGCAATAAAGCATGAGGATTGACATCGATTAGATTGGTAGGCTCTTAGCGTGTCAAATTGTTATCAGCAAAGAATGTTGTAATGTCCGGGTTCCAGATATGAATTCAAGTCCTTAAAAGTAAACTTTTTAATTAAGTTTTGGTTTTTCTGGACCATCACGGCATGTAGGATGTTCTTCGTGGTGTGAATGAGTGCTTTAATGAAACAAGCAGATCATGCTGGTCACGACGCAACCAGCTGTTTCTCACGATGCGACGCTGCTAGGGTGCAAAACCTTAGGTTTCATGCCTTGAGCCCTATTTAATGGCACTAAACCCTAGAGATGCTTTCTTATTAGCTTCCACAACTCAATAAAGACCTTAGCTCGTAGCCCTAGTTCTCCCTTATTGATTCTAGCTTCATATATTGCTTTTAAAGGTTACTTAAGGAAGAAGAAGGAAGGGAGCCATCAACAACCTGGATCTAGCTATATCTCCAAGTTTTGGACCATTGTAAGTTAAAAGCTGCAAACTTTATGTGTTTTAAGGCTTGTTATAGTAGTTAGAGTTGTATGGTGGTGTTTATCGTCCATTGTTGGTGATGTTCTTGGAGTTGGGGAAACCACTAAGTCACTGTTTTATCACCTTTTAGAGCCTTTGAGCCAAAGTAAAGAGCATGCTCAAGCTCTTTGAAGCCATGAAAGAATATCTGGGTGCTTTAAGCTTGTTTTGACCTAGGTTTTGGTATTGGACATGTGTGTCTATAAAGTTTACATTTTATGGCTCAATAGTCGTTTTAGATGGGTTCTGGAAGATCTTAGCCTCTGACTTAGTGGATTAAGAGCTTAATGGATTAAGTGGACTGCTCAGGGCTCGAAGTGTGGCTCTGGCGGCTCGCAACGTGAACCATGGTTAACTCCCTATTTTGGATTGCGCCTCTTTGCTACTTGAAGGGTTATGATCACGATGCGAGTCGTGACTGTTGCCTTTGATTTTGACCATTGATTGTTGACTTTTTGATCAGTTTGACTTTTGGTCAAACTTTGAGGGATTTGAGATGTCAACCAAGGGGTTGACCATTTATTGGATTGGGTCACTGAAGTATTTCTAAATGGTGAGTTTAGGAGGTTCGTGTTGATTGAGCATCCGAGGAGACGGATGTGTGTGCGTTTAGCTTTATAGTTCAAGTGAGTCTCTTTACTATACAATGTGTGATGTTGCATGCGTAGGTCGTTTGAAACCCGTAGGGTGAGTTTGTGTGCTTAGACTAGAATAGTCTGGCCTAATTGGATGTTAGTCGTATGATTCGTTCTTATAAATGTAGGTTGTTTGATGCTTGTTATGGGTAGGACGGTGTCGAGTTCCCTTAGGGGTGGGACTGTGCCGAGTCCCGGTGATGTTATGTGGCATGGGTATGACGGTGTCATGTCCCGCTAGGGGTAGGGGTGCGTCGAGTCCCGATGTGGTACTTTGAAAGGGTAGGACGATGTCGAGTCCCGTGAGGGTAAGACTGTGTCCAATCCCATTGCTGGTTTGTATGTTATGTGATAGTATGTGTGGTATTTTGGGGAACTCACTAAGTTTTGTGCTTATCTCTCACGTTAAATGTTTTCGTGTACTTTTTCGGGCAGGGGAAAGGGCGCGGGCGTGACTGTACTGCATCAGCTTATTTAATGAGACTTTCGTTATTTCTATAACTTGTATTTGGATTTGACATTATGGATTTTGGACATGTGGTTTTTGCTAAATTCGAATGAACGTTTTTATGAATATTAATGAGGTTTTTACACTTACACTCTGATTTCAAAAATGAAAATTTTATCCTGAAATTTTAGACGTTACAGATGTTGCATACAATATTTTCAATGATAAAACAACATTTGCGTTGATCAATGTGTTGTGTAAACATGTATGAAAACCCTTCGATGGCAAACAAGGTTTTCTTAATCAGATTTTTTGTTATCACGAAAATGAAGGAAGGCATGTAAGTGAAGCCATGCATGGACATAAGGAAAAAGTAATGACCTTCGACTTAAGATAGAATGTCACAAAAGCTGAGTCGAGGTTTAATTGCGCATTGGGCGGTCAGAAATGTCTCAAAAGATGTATCGAGACCACATAAAAACGAATAAGATTTATTCATGTTATTAATAGGTGGACCAATTACGGAAAGTTGGTTTACAAAAGATGGAGGGTGTCATATAAACTATGCATGCGTTCAACAAAGTCGTGACTATAGGTTATTTCGGGGACACACCAAACGGATCGAACATCCTTTAAACCAAGGGCTTCAACCATGGCTTCTTTAGATAGCAAATATTAAAGGACAATAAGCAAACTTTGATCGACATTCCAAGAGAAAAGAAAATATTTCTAGAGGCCACACCACTGGTTTCAATGGTTGTGGGTGAAGGGGAGATAGAGTCGTCGACATAGCCAATTAGCTTTTGATATGAGAGAAGGGGTAGAACTTGATTTCGTCATAGAAGATGGTTTGAGGAAGAAATCTTGATAGTAATCATGTGTAGGAGGGTCGAAAGACCGAGGGAGGATTCATTGAGATCGTTGGAAATGGCAACCATGGACTGGAGGTAGAAAGAGCGATGACGACGATAAGAAATATAGATAAAAATTATGTTTTTTATGCTGATATCATGTAGAATTTGATAAAGTCCCCACACATTGCACAAGATATCTTAATAAGTATTTTATGATACAAAATATACAAAATAAAGAAAATATAATTAGAATTAATAGTTATCCTTAGTTTATAGGCTACATAATATGTTTATGATATTGTATGGGATATGTCATTTATACTCATGGATCAAGAACTATGCGTGTCCCATTTGCCCTCCGTGCTCGATGGATATTTCTACTAAATGCTTCATCTACCACAAGGTCGATTCATTTATACAGCCCCATTTGTTTTGCTAGGCATGCAAAATTCGTTGACTTATGCATGATAGAAATCCAAAATAAAGGTAAGATGAAATAGACAACACATATGAATTCTTTATTTGGAGTTTCCTTTTTGTCTTAAATTGTGGTGTGTAGGTGTGATGATCGAAGATCAGCTACAAGTGAATCAAAAATTGTCTTTTTTAGAACATGCCCACCATTCTCCACTTATACCATATGCTAGTGGCAAGATTCACTCTCTAGAAAACTCGCCTTCAATCAAGATATGATGTGGATACAAATAACAACACATACAACACACTAAACACACATGCTTGTACACAATTCACCATGATAGTGACGTTTATTTTTGTGGTTTGGTGCAAGTGTGAATGAATCTTGACCAGATAAGATTGTTGGATTTTTGAGAGTTACAGCTTATATATATATATATATATATATATATATATATATATATATATATATATATATATATATATATATATATATATATATATATATATATATATATATATATATATATATATATATGACAACGCCTAGTGATATCAAGTATTTTAGGCATTGTTGAGCCCTGTTCTTGGTAAAATTATATAAAATATGCATGGGTATTCTCACTTTTCGTGTCAGGACTTGTCTGGAGAAAAAGAACAGAAACAGGGACTAAAAGTGTACAAAAAGGAAAAAGTATGGAAAGAATGAAAAATCAAGAGAAGACGTACGCGCGCCGCGGATTTATCTCCTGCGCGACGCGGATGTAAGGCGGTGGAACACATTTAAATGACGAAAAAACGGGGAACGGATAAGTACGCGCGCTGCGGATTTCACATTTGCGCGGCGCGGTCATGGGAAATTTGCAACTATAAATAGAGGCATTTCCAGCCGAAAACCCTAGCAAAGACCTGGTGTAAACATCGACCTAGAAGCTCTTTGACTCGAGGATTCCATTCCAGAAGCTATAATTTGGTATTTTCATGTTTTAGATTTTATTTCATTTTAGTTAAACATTTGTAAGCTTTGAGTTGAATCTTTGGGTGTGACAACCATTGAATTCTAGCTTAGGGTTTTGTTTTTAGTAGTTTTGGTTACTGATTTGATGTTTGGATATTGGTTTGAGTGAATGAAATCATTCGGTTACCTTAAATATTGATTTTTCGGTATTTCGGATGCTTGTTGGAGTTTTGATTGTTTGATTGTGATTGGATTTTGTTTGTGACCTGGTTAGGATTGTTTTTCCTTTGCTGAAAACAGTAGCTAACTTGGTTATATTGAGCATTAAATCTTGGCTATTAACTGTCTCATAGAACTGTTAGTTATTAGCTAGTTTATGCTGTGCTTGGTTTTGCTAGTTTGAATGCCTTCAATTGCTCCTGATTCAGAGATGTACTTCTGAATTCAGAAAGTAACTAGGTCATTTGGACATAGCTAAGCTTGGCTTGGGTGTTTGAATATTGTTCAAGGTAGAAAGATAGAAATTAGTTCCTCCGACTATAGCCGTGACACTATCAGTTGGTAATCTCTCATCTAGGCTGACCACGTAGCTCCTGTGGATCGACCCTGACTCCACTATACTAGTGAATGTTAGGTTATTTCTTATTTTTGACCGCATGACGACCTTTGCATGCACGTCAGGAGAGGCAACGGGGAGGTTTTCTATTCCCCCATTATCAGAATTCCAATTTGGAAGTTCGAGTGCGTCTGGTGGTGTAGTTTCAGCCCCTACACCCATACCATCATGCACTCCGCCATCTATTCCACCATTTTTACCCGCTTCTCAACCACAATCCACCAATCTCTTTACATCTGCTATGACTTGGGGAGAGCCGACCCGAGATGGCACCCCAACTCCTAGACAGCATACACCAACATCACAACCACAACCAGCCCTCTTTAAATCTCAACCTACATACCAACCAACACAACCTATACACTTTCAACCACCGCATCAACCGCAATACCAATACCCAGAGACGGAGGAAGTGTACGACGAAGAAGATGAAGGATGGGTGCCACCGGCACCGCAACCACAATGGAACTGAGGTCGGGGACCTCCCAGGCGAGCACCACCGTACCAACCAGGTCAGCGGGAGTACAATGATCATCTTTACGGTAACCCCGCTCAACCCTTACATTTTGCACAACCGAGACGGCAATCGGTTGCATCACATTTCCAACCGCGGGAATATGATGATTCGTCGCCGATCTATATTCCTGATAACGTAGATTCGCAGGTAGAGATTAGACCCCAGTTATTAGGAATATTACCAGAATTCAGAGGGTATAAGCAGGATGATCCCTATAATCATTTATATGAATTCTTAGCAATCGCTAATGCTAACAATCCCAGAAACACAAATAGAAATATTTTTAGGCTTAGACTGTTCCCGTTCACTCTTAAGGATAAAGCCAAGTATTGGTTCACGTCGTTGCCATCAAACAGTATCACTACGTGGGATCAACTCAAGGCGAAGTTCCTTCAGGAATTTTACCCAGCGAGCAAAACAACTGAAATCAGAAGAGTTATCCAGGATTTTCAGCAAAAGCCTGGAGAGGCTTTTCATGAAGCTTTTGACAGATTGAAAGAGTTGCTGCGATCTTATCCGCATCACGAGATTCCCAGATGGCAATTGGTCAAGTTATTCTTTGAGGGAGTTAGCGAAACACACCAGGCCATGATAAATGCCTCCTCTAGTGGGACATTTATGTGGCAAGATCCAGAAGAAGCCTGGAGATTTTTGGAGCAGTTGAGTAATGGCTCAAAAGCAAACTTCTCCACCAGGAAGACTACAAGTACGGCGGCAGCAGTAGGAATTGACGCTGATTGGAAAAAGGAAGTGAAAAAGGAAATCAGTGAATTGAACAGAAAGTTTGATAGGCTTATGGCAACATTACAAAATGGACCGCCAAATTCGTCACAAGAAGGTCAAGGAGGATCTAGGATGCAGGAAGCTAATCAAGTTTATGGCCAGGGTCAAGGTCAACACAATAATGGACGACCCTACAGGCCATACAACCAAGGACAACAACAAAATTTCAGGCAGAACAATTATCAGAATCAATCGAATAGTCAGCCTAGAAACCAGCAGCCTGCAAACAATGGAAACAACAACAACAACAGGGGACCCACCAACGCTACCAACAATGCTCCAGGGACCCAAGAAGAGATGATATCAAAGATGTATGATATGGTCACAGCAACACAACAACAATCTCAGGCGAACGCAAAGGCCATCGCAAATATGGAAAGACAAATAGGTCAAATGGCTGCAGACCAACAAAAGAGAGATAATGGCAAATTGCCTAGTGCTACTGAAGTCAATCCTACTCATAATCAACGTCCAGGGAAGGAGCAAGTCAATACTATTGAATCAGGATGGCGAAAGGTTACTCTGGAGGATTTGTTCGAGGTAGGGAATGAAGTGGAACCAAAGGAAGAAGGAAAGGCTTTAAAGAGCGAGGAAGGTAAAGAAGGAGGAGTTCCGGTTGAGAAAGGCACTCAACCCGAAATAGCTGAAAAGGTCCAAAAGGAAGAGCAACCAACGATTGCAGGGATTAAGCAAAAGAAGAAGAATAAGAAAGAAAAGAAGAAGCAGGAAGCAACTAGATCAACGGGACCTTTAATGAATCAGCCCCTATGGGATGAGCTTAAGGATGCCCCCGAGGACACCAGGATTTTACAAGAAATGTGCGAACAAAATGGGAAAAACAAAGCACCTACGCCAAAAACGGTGAGATTGACTGTGAGAGCTAGCGAAGCATTATTGGGAACACTGCCCAGAAAGGAAAAGGACCCCGGGTCACCATTGATCACTACAACTGTAGGGGACGTGGTTATTCGAAACACCTTACTAGACTTGGGAGCAAGTGTTAACATCTTGCCGGGATATCTATACGACAAATACAAGAATGAAGAAATCGAGCCAGCTGAAGTTGTACTGCAGTTGGCTGACCAATCAACTAAGGTATCTAGGGGAAAGCTAACCAATGTCATAGTCAAAGTTGGTGACTTTTTCTACCCCGTGGATTTTCTGGTGATGGAATATGAAAGTCCGGACGATGCGCCTGCGCTTATCTTAGGACGGCCATTCCTAGCTACTGCTGGTTCAGTGATCGACTGCAAGACTGGAGACATGGATATTTTCTTCGGGACCAGGAAAAGGAGATTGAATATGTTTGGGAACCTAATTTCGTTACCTTCGGAAGAAAACGGCAAACCAGCAGACAGAAAAACATTAATGGAGCCAGGAACCAGAAGCAAAGAAAAGATATGGACACGTACGGGGGAGGGTGGAAAGGAAGAAGTTTTAAAGGAAACCAAAAACCACCCGCTGTCCGCCATCGACAAGGAACAACTGCTGGAAATGATAGAGATGATGGAAGCAAGGCATCAGCAATATGAAAGAGAATCCAGAAAACGAGAGGCGAATGTTTTCGAGCTATTGAAATCTCAACAACAATGGATCAGTGGTGTGAGTGATCGGATGACCCAACTCACATCCCTTATGACAATGATGGCTAATAATTTCATGCCGGAATATCAGCAAATGTCATCAAGAGGCCAAGAAGAAGAAGAAGAAGGGTCAGCTTAGGAGCAGCACGTCTGGCTGAAGACGTTAAACTTAGCGCTTGTTGGGAGGCAACCCATCGTGTCATAAGTAGGTTTTATATTTCTTAGGATTAATTTAGAAAATACATCAATCGTTTGCAGGTATTAGTGGTTTGAAGCAAGTGTGGGGTCGTGTGAAAAGGTTTTGGAATCTTCAAGACCGCGCCGCGGGTTTTGGAATTGCGCGACGCGGGTTCGAAACTCAACCCGATGCGCAGGGGTTGAATTAGCGACACGCGCGCCGCGGAAACGAGAAATGCGCGCCGCGGGAAACGATCAGACGGTTTTTGCCTTTATCCGGTGAGCCGCGGCTCACAACTCAAATCACACGACTCGGAGCTCTGGTGATCAAAAATTTCTTGCAATTTTTCTTGCTTATTGTGTTTCTACTACCGAGGTACACTCTTTTAACTATCTATTAGCTGTTTAAACTAGTTATTAGGTAGTTAATTTTAGGGTTTTATTCCAAAAAGTTTAAAAACTTAGAATCACTAATGCTAGCCCATAGGGTGTTTGTTTTGCCAAATGGACACCCTAGATGAGCTAATCGGAACCTAGGCTACCTTGTGGTATCATTAAATTGAGATTTAGCAGGTTAAAATGGGGATTTGATCCTGGGTTTTCAAACAGGCGTACGCCGCGCCGCGCCCTTGCTCTTGGGCCGCGCCGCGGTGCGGTGGGGAAGAAAAAGGACTGATTTTGCAAAAATTTTTGTTTTGTGGCTATATTTTCTTTTGCAGATGATGTTCAGATTGGACCATGCCTTCCTTCAGTTTCCCGCAGAGCTTGACACTTCGGTGGAGTATACCTCGCGGAGGGACGCTTTGATTCATCGACGGGTCCTTGAGGCGACGGTTATAGACCGAGACATCCTGAGGGACGCTGGGCTCTGGGATGCGATTGAGCCATTCCTACATCGCACCTGGACCCACGAGGAGGCATCATTCACATGCCGTGGCTGGGACAGGATCATGGCCACGGACGAGGACGTGGTCTACACGGAGCTGCTATTGGAGTTCATCTCCACTGTCCATTTCGCTCCCAGGGCGGGAGACCCACGCTCCAGGATGGTACGTTTTCGCTTGGGAGGTGTGCACCGGGAGTTCAACCTTCGGGAGTTCGGGAGGCGTACGGGCATTTACACGCCAGCGGACCTCCAGCACCGTTTCTTCACCCGGTTCTTCGGGTCATGCACTCAGGGGGAGCCGGAGTGCCCCCCCAACATGGAGGTTTGGGCACCGCTGTCCAACGTCAGGTATGAGGCAGGGGCCTCGAGGGAGAGCCACTTATGTGATCCTCTTCATCGCCTCATGCACCGTATCGTCTCCACCTGCATCATGCATCGGGAGGGGGGCGAGAAGGTGTCGGGCGATGACATGACATTTTTGTGGGTTCTCCTCGACCCGTCCCGATTCCTCCATCTTCCCTTTGCCCTCGCGATCGCTTTCTCCACCCACGCGACCGGCGCCTCCTCCAGCAGCCCATTAGCCAGGGGGTATTTCATTACCCGCCTGGCCCGTTCGTATGGCATCCTTACTGCCCCAGTAGCTGCCTCTTTGACTGCTCTGCCTCCATCGCGCACTCCAGCACGCACTTTGGAGAGGATGTTGCTCATTGAGCAGCACCGACCAGGGCAGTACATCCGGGCTCCGATCGAGCCTCCTCAGGCACCCCAGCCTGCATACGCCCAGCCCGGCAGGAGACGCCGGAGGCCAGAGCCACCAGCACCAGAGCCTGCACAGCCGCGGCCACAACAGGAGGACTCACCAGCCCTCAGCCGGCTGGAGGCCAGAGTCACGCGGATTGAGGGTCAGCTCACGAGAGTCTTGGACCAGCTCGAGTGGATTGGGGAGGTACTTATTCAGACTGCATCAGCCCAGGACAGACACCCCCGACCATTCCCAGCCCGGTCTCACGATCATGAGGCTGGACCCTCCAGGCCGCCGGGTAGTGATTGATGTTTTCTTTCTATCTTTCTTTTTATTTTTGGGATTTATGTATAAACTTATGACACATCTATCTGTATATTATATTATTATTTTCTGCCATGTGTGTTTTAATTTATTTGTTAAGTGATGCATGATATATCAAATTGAGAGGGAGTTGTCTCAGACAAGTGTGGGGTCACCGTGTCCCCTCCACTTGTCTTGACCACCGGCGTGTCCTACTGTAGCGCTACAACTCCAGCATATGAATCGAGGATCTTTTTGTACGCATTATACCTGTGATATTGAGCACCAAGCAGTCCATCGTCCAAAAAAGGGGTAACTCTTTCTCCCTTGCCTTGAAATAATTTTTTGTACAACGGGGACGTTGTACGGTTTTAAGTGTGGGGTGTGGACGGTCGAAAGAGATATTTTTGAAATTTTTGCAGAACTGATCAAATTTTCAATTTTTAGCAATATTTTTCAAAATTTTTAATGAATTGCAATTTTGAAATGAATGGTTTGTGATTGTGATAGCATCAGTATTTTTCAAGAAATACTGTTTAGTTGTGATCATGCTATTAATTAGTCAAATAAGTTGAGTTTTACGAGTTTAGAAGATTGAGCCGTTTTAGGATTGGAATTTAGGAAGGAAAAGTCAATCTGTGGCCTTTGTTGTTCGAGCCGGTAAGTCTAAAATGGGTGGGCCTTATGCACTTTACCACCTAAGATCGTCTGGTCTGGGATGGTATTTCTGAAAGCTCGCTACACGGACAACATCGAAAGTCATGGACAATTCCTTAATGGCGTTTGGAATCTGAACGAGTAAGTACACTATATTGTGGACAGAAAGTTTGTAATCAAGGGTTCTTTAGAAAGCCATGAATTCCAAAGAACAACTCAATTATGTTTTCACAAACTATTCCATTCTAACTTGAAGAGCAATAAGCTTTGAAACTAAACACATTCAAAAACTGTTCGATTCTCTATTATAATTTGTTAAAAACTCTCTTGCTTGGGGACAAGCAAGGCACAAGTGTGGGGTGTTTGACAACGCCTAGTGATATCAAGTATTTTAGGCGTTGTTGAGCCCTGTTCTTGGTAAAATTATATCAAATATGCATGGGTATTCTCACTTTTCGTGTCAGGACTTGTCTGGAGAAAAAGAACAGAAACAGGGACTAAAAGTGTACAAAAAGGAAAAAGTATGGAAAGAATGAAAAATCAAGAGAAGACGTACGCGCGCCGCGGATTTATCTCCTGCGCGACGCGGATGTAAGGCGGTGGATTTAAATGACGAAAAAATGGGGAACGGATAAGTACGCGCGCTGCGGATTTCACATTTGTGCGGCGCGGTCACGGGAAATTTGCAACTATAAATAGAGGCATTTCCAGCCGAAAACCCTTGCAAAGACCTGGTGTAAACATCGACCTAGAAGCTCTTTGACTCGAGGATTCCATTCCAGAAGCTATAATTTGGTATTTTCATGTTTTAGATTTTATTTCATTTTAGTTAAACATTTGTAAGCTTTGAGTTGAATCTTTGGGTGTGACAACCATTGAATTCTAGCTTAGGTTTTTGTTTTTAGTAGTTTTGGTTACTGATTTGATGTTTGGATATTGGTTTGAGTGAATGAAATCATTCGGTTACCTTAAATATTGATTTTTCGGTATTTCGGATGCTTGTTGGAGTTTTGATTGTTTGATTGTGATTGGATTTTGTTTGTGACCTGGTTAGGATTGTTTTTCCTTTGCTGAAAACAGTAGCTAACTTGGTTATATTGAGCATTAAATCTTGGCTATTAACTGTCTCATAGAACTGTTAGTTATTAGCTAGTTTATGCTGTGCTTGGTTTTGCTAGTTTGAATGCCTTCAATTGCTCCTGATTCAGAGATGTACTTCTGAATTCAGAAAGTAACTAGGTCATTTGGACATAGCTAAGCTTGGCTTGGGTGTTTGAATATTGTTCAAGGTAGAAAGATAGAAATTAGTTCCTCCGACTATAGCCTTGACACTATCAGTTGGTAATCTCTCATCTAGGCTGACCACGAAGCTCTTGTGGATCGACCCTGACTCCACTATACTAGTGAATGTTAGGTTATTTCTTATTTTTGACCGCATGACGACCTCTGCGTGCACGTCAATATATATATATATATATATATATATATATATATATATATATATATATATATATATATATATATATATATATATATATATATATATATATATATATATTCAAATGGGAACCATTTTTTTCCTAGGATCCTAGGAACTTTTTGACTGAATTTTTTTTCAAAAAAAATGACATAATACACCTAATTGCTTATATTTAAGACTTTTTGTAAAAAAAAATTTAAATTTTATATATATATATATATATATATATATATATATATATATATATATATATATATATATATATATATATATATATATACACACGAAATGTGCACATATGCACGAAACATGATCGTATACACATTGGCGAAAAAAATGCATATTTGCACATTTCGTGTATACATATTATTTTTCAAATTTTTTTGACTAAAAGTCTTGAATATAAGCGAATAGGTGTATCATGTCTTTTTTTTTTGAAAAAAAAAATTGCAGTCAAAAGGTTCCTAAGTACCTAGGAAAATAATGGTTCTCATTTGATCCAGACTATATATATATATAAGTATTCCCAAATGAGAATCATCTACAATGCCTTCACATTGGTTAATCTCCTTATAATACACAACCCTCCGATTAATTTGTGTCAAAGGCGAGATTGGTTTTCACGGTTCTCAACTTTTTAATGGTTCTCACTTGAACCCATCCATATATATATATATATATATATATATATATATATATATATATATATATATATATATATATATATATATATATATATATATATATATATATATATATATATATATATATATATATATATATATATATATATATATATATATATATATATATATTGGATATATGGATGGGTTCAAGTGAGTATTCTCAAATTAGAATCATCTACAATGCCTTCACATTGGTTAACCTCCTTATAATACACAACTCTTCGATTAATTTGTGTCAAAAGCCGAGATTGGTTTTCACGGTTCTCAACTTTTTAATGGTTTTCACTTGAACCCATCCATATATATATATATATATATATATATATATATATATATATATATATATATATATATATATATATATATATATATATATATATATATATATATATATATATATATATATATATATATATATATATATACACAACCGTCAGAACCACTAAAAGATTAACAACCGTGAGAATCGATATTCACACATTAAGAATCATGATTGTTTTTTTCATTTTTTTGTTTTTTCAAAGTTGGTTACTATTTTAAAATATATCAAACTTAATAACTTTTCTTATTTTTAACACGTTTTATAATATTCACAATTTAATAAAAACTTCTAGTTATTAAATTATGAATACGATAACGTAAATTTTTTTCTTTAAAACACATCAATATCAATGTTTAATAATAAAAGAAAAATAATTATCAATTTTTATATGTTTGGTAACTTTGTTTTGATAAGAAAAAATGTAACATTCCAAATAAATTCCGTAATAAAATTTTCGTTTTAAAAACATTTCGAATACATGAAATGGGTTGTCAAATAGAAAACCATCCAGTTAAAATTTGATTACAAAAAAATTTACAAACATTATCCAATGGAAGGCTTGATTACCAAAATCTCAGATGCGATACAGTCGCGCCGCACTCCAAGCTAAGCCAGCAAATACCTGAAAAACAATTATGGTGAAAGAGTAAGCAAAAAGCTTAGTGAGTTCCCCAAAATACCACCTGATCCATTTCATCCATACATAAGCCACATATGACATCCAGGAACAACCGGTCATGCATCATCCTTTATCATGTAGCATCTCTGGAAGTTATCAACTCATTCTTTGATCTTTGGGTGCCTAGGCACGACCGATTATGCATCGTCCTTTATCATGCAACAACCTTCAGATCGATCAATCATTCTTCAGTCGTCAGAACGAATACAATGACTGCCACACACAAGCACAAAAGTTTAAACATACAGACTAACCCTTCGGGTTCCTATCCCCAATCATACAATCAAATAACGTAAGGCACACCTATCTAATACTGATTACAAACATGCCCCAAACTCAAAACCTAAGTCTAAAAGATCAAAAGCTAGCCAAAACAACTATACAAACACCCAAGAGAGCTTGGATCACTCTCTAAACAGACTTAATGGATCTAAAAAAGCTTCAAGAAGTATACAGGTGAAAACTTTCCTAACAAGTTTCAAACACCAAGCCATAAAGGGTCCAAATATCCATTTCTACCAACAAAATCACTTGCTAAATCTTGCAAACACAAAAAGAAAGGAACTTTATACTCATATAGGTCCACAAATGCAGATCCTTGCTGATTCAATCATGATGAACAACTTCTAGCATCACCATCAACCTTCTAACACTATCAAAGCTTCGTAAATCCTTCCAAAGAGACTAAAAACCCATCTAAGGAGGCTTAGAGAGAAAAAGAGACGTTTTTGAAGCTGAAAAGGAACAAATGGCGGCTGCTCTAGGTTATAATACATTTATAGGCCCGTAGCTCAAAATCTAGGGTTTTGGCCCAAAAACAGCAGTTAGCGTCACTAACCTTAAGTTAGTGTCGCTAACTAGAGATCATGCAAACCCACCAGCCACAGATAACGACGCTACTCATTACCAATAATGACGCTATGTACAATATTAGCAACGTTAAGCCTATGGTTAGCGACTCTAACATCATTTTTTTCCTAAAAATTAACTTCTTTAATTATTAACTTGGGATTTCCGGGATTAGGGTCTTACAACTCTCCTCCACTTAACAGGATTTCATCCTCGAAATCCTTTCCTTACTTACCCTAACCGCAGGCCAAAACCTCAAAACCAATCCATGGTTATTTAAATCCTTACATGTCTGAAATTCACGAAACCAGAAAGATCTCACTACCAACCTTGAATGAAGATCACGAACAACCGACGACGACTCCTTCATATCAGAATCTACACACTGAACACAACGCGCCTAATCTATGCCCACCTGCAAACTCCAAATGCATACCTTCGAAATGTCATACCAATCCCCAGGGCTAACAAATCCAATGTTCACTGTCTTAGAAGACACTCAAACGCATAACATTAGATACGCTACTCACACCACATCAACCACTGATCTAACAACCCACAAGCACTCTATACAAGAGTATCTATACAACCTAGGTCCAAACACGTGGTACACCACCCATTCACAGCTCATCGAGCTATCCCAAACTATTAACATACATGTTCCGTTCAGCTCGTAACTGAACTCGCAGGCTTGTCCCTGTTTCATCCTCTTAGGTTCTCCGCTCCGCCCAACTCACGACTCGACTCGCAGTCCTTCCCCGATTCACGCCTTTCAGGTTCTCCGCTCCGCCGGGCCTACAGCCAGACTCGCAGTCCTTCCCCGATTCATTTTGAATTCCCCCAGTCACAAAAATAGGCGACCAAAAACCACACCTAACACTTATCAATCCGCCTGCAGGGCTACACACAACCTTACCAATTCCGATTTCAGGTTCCCAACCGAGGATCAACTACAGCGAACTCAAGCGGCAAAACTCACTCGATTCTCTAACATAGGGTCGCTACACTCGATCCTTCACGTACACTAGACCAAGAAGGTCTAACCGATAACCACCATCTTACGTCAGAAACCTTGCAGACCCAGACGCTCCCAGAAAACATACGACCTCCCAAATATTGAGAACGAACCCGAGATACACCCGAACTTAAACCACAACCACTATTCGTCACCAAAAGCCAACCCAACTTCCAACTAGACAAAACTTCCTAAGGGAGATACCCAACCATATCTCGATGTTCAAAACCCAATCCGGAACATAACACATTAAAACTTCCAACCGCTTCCCAGATCGGTTATCGAACCGATCCCTAATGCACTGCCGAGAACCTTCATTAATTTCGAACGCTTCTTACACGACCGCTCCATCTTCCCAAGAGGAAACGCGAATAACCGATCCTAACATCTTCGATGCTGAAGAACCGATGTGCTCTTCACTTCCAAAAGAATGAGCACATTATTAACCATTCCCTTGCTAACACCTTCCCGGTTGATTTATCGCACATGTCATCGCTACTACTCAACATGGACTAGAACAGCTAAGGACTACCTTGGACACAACAAGCTTAGAAGAAACTCGTCGACGATCACCCTCGCTCTTTACACGATCAAGCTATTGTTGGGATTCGATCATATAAACACATAACACATGCAGCGGAAGACAATCAAGATCAAATCATTGATTATCCATGAACATTGTCCAGGATCATGCAGTTCATAACAATTATTGGTACTTAAAACTTAAACAGAATATACCTCAACAAGTCTCCTTCTTTGTGCTCTGGTCAAAGCCACGATTGCAAGGGATGATCAGGATCCAATGTAGAATCCCTCTAATGTTCACACCTAGTGATCTCCAAAAAAACCAGACAGATCAAACTTCTTCAAGAGAAAAGAGGCAAAAAAACACTAACCCTAGAGAGGGGGAGTTTTCGCATAAAGGGAGAGAGGGAGGAAGGAGGCGGCGCAGATAAGTCTTAGGGATGCCTTAGCGCTGAACCCCAAGGCCTCTATTTATACTGCATGGGCTCCTAGGGTTTCAAACTTAGGAGCCTTTTGGCTGCCGCACCCCCTGAACTTGTTTTCTTTGAATAAACCTTTAAATAATTACAATCTAGTCCCTTTAATTGATTCTAAATTAATTCCAATTAATTTTATCAATTAATTTATTGATCTAGTTTCTAATTAATTTATTTCTTAATAAATTAATAAACTAATCATCCTTTCTTTTATTCCTTTTGACTCTGTCTATTTTTCTAGGTCATGAGGGCAACCCAAAAGGACTCTGCTATTATTAGAAATATTACCACTAGTTGATGACCTTGGACACTATTCCAACAGCTATACAGAGCCCCAACGACTAACCCAAACTTGACCAGAAACCCTACCTCTTAACAAAAGTTCCAACTTCCCAAGAATAGAACTAATGTCATCGCCTTCCTGGTGACACCACAGTATTGACAATAATCCAGCCACAACCTCAGGCAATTCCAAGCAACCTAACACACATAAGCACACTTATTTGACAACTTGACAACAGAACGAACAACCAACTACCCCAACTCAACAATCGAAACATCGTTGGACCGACCACGAACGCCATTACCTGAGCGGAACATATTAACAACGCCTAGTAATATCACATATTTTAGTCGTTGTTGATCCCTATTCTTAGTGAAATTATATCATATACATCATGGTATTCTCACTTTTCGTGCCAGCACTTGTTTGAAAAGAAATAATGAAAACAGGGACCAAAAGCGTACAATTTAGAAGAAGTTTGAAGATCAAGGCAAAATCAGGCAAAGACGTACGCGCATCACGAAATTCATCAACGCGCGACGCGGTGGAAAGAATTTAAATTCCGATAAAACTGGGATAAACCCCTACGCGCGACACAGGATCCACTTATACGCGGTGCGGTCTTGAGATTTTTGCAACTATAAATAGAGGTTCTTAGGTCGAAAAAACGAGCGAAGACCTGGTGTGAAATCGACCCCAAGGCTCTTTGACTCCGAGTTTTAGCTTCAGCAACCATCTTTTGGTATTTTTATGCTTTTATCTTTAATTTTCAATTAGTTAAATAGTTAGTGATAGTTGGCTAGTGTCTTTGGGAGTGACAACCAGTGACATTGAGTCTTTGTTTCTGTTTTTAATAAGTTTGGTTACTGTTTTGAACCTGTTGGATCTGATTTGGTTAATAATAATCATTTGGTTTACGTTAATTGCTTAGTTTTTCGGTGTTTATGCTTGTGAATGATTTTTGAGTAATTGGATTGTGCTTGATGCTTGGATTGCCTTTGATTGCTTCTGAATTGGAGATGTACTTCTGATTTCAGTAGGTAACAAGGTTTAGTTAGTAGTTTAGTTTAGTTAATGCTTGCTTGGAATTGTTTTAGTTTATGTTCTTTTGGGATTGTTTTGGAAAAAGTTAGGAACTAGGTCCTCTGACTGTAGCGTGACACTGCAGTTGGTAATCTGTCACCTGTCTCGACCACGTAATTCCTGTGGATCGACCCTGACTTCCACTGTGCTAAGTGTTGTGTTAGGTATTTTCTTATTTTAACCGCATGACGATTGCTGCGATGTCAAATTTTGGCGCCGTTGCCGGGGAGTTGTGAACTTGAGAATAGGTGATTTGTAGGACTTTTAGTTTTTGAATTTTTTTGGTTTTTGATTTCAGTTAGTTAGTAATTTTGGTTTTTGATTTCTCGGGTATGTTGCATTAGTGCATGCGTACCCGTAGGGGTAAACAATTATCCCCTTTTCATTTTGACTAAGAGATTGAGCGAACTGCACGCAAGATCCGTGCATGTAGGCGTTTAAATACAATGAGGATTAGTAATGTCAGTAGTAGTATAGTGAGTGTTGCCCAGGAACCCTCGGGTGAGGCAACAGGGATGTCATTTATTCCCCCGGTTTCAGAATTCCACATTGGGAGCACGAGTGCTACTGGTGGTGCAGCTTCAGCCCCTGCACCTATACCTGAAAGGTTTTCTGCAACCATGAACTAAATAACCTAAGTTCACATGCAACCTATAAGGATCTATGTTTTCTTCTAATTGAACATATAACAAAACTAGAGGCCAATAAGAAATCTAAAGAATAAAACCAGAAAACTAACCTTTATATTTCTTGGAAGCAAAGCAGCAAAAATATCCTGCCTCAAATGAAGTCACACCTTTAGCCGGGAGGTTTATGGATCGAAATTCCAGAGAGAAAATAATAGATTGAGCAGCTGATAATGAGGTCGAGGGGTCCCTATTTATAGGGAACCAAGTGGCAAAGCTAAACCCTAGCCGCAGCCCATTTTTCCGAATTATCTGTATACGCGCCACGGCCAAAATTTTTGCGCGCCGCAATTCAACTATTGAATTTGTACGACTTTAATCCCTGACCTCCTGATTAATCTAATTAATGCCATAGAAATTAATCCAATTAAGTTCTGATTAATTATTAATCAAATAATATTATTTCTAATTAATATATTATCTCCATAATATATTAACAAACAATAGCTTGATTTATTAGTCATATAATAAATCAACCCTTTCTCTCTACTTAACTTTCCAACAAACCTCCAGCTATGAGGGCAACCCAAATGGACTATGCTACTATTAATTAGGTAAATACTAATTATTAGTCATGGCTTAGACACCTAATCCAACAGTCTCCCACTTGGATAAGTCTATGACTATAATTACCAATTTAACCTCTAATTAACCAGCACTTTTAGCTTCCTAGAAACCGCTGCCAAATTCTGATCTAATCAGTTATGTCCATAGATAAGTGATCAGATGATCCTCCGTCCAACAAGATATTTTCAGACTCAAGACATGGATTAAAGTCAATCCCGGTCTGATTCACTGTTCCTCGATTTCCGATTTGCATATGACTCTTAGACTACCAATTTAGTCCCGGTTGGCCAACCATTTTAGTCAACTTCAAATTCATCGAGAGGCCTACAGATATCTGTTCCCCATTAGGGTCAAGGGACGAATAAGCTTCGACTCATATACTTATGTCTTTTACCAGAAAAATCACTCACAACAATACGTTTTATAACACCGAGTTACCGATGCGTTTTCGTATTATCAATGAACAACCGCTTAGTAAATCATAACTCATATGCCTTAGCTTAAAGATCAAAAAGATATTATCGTCTCAACATTGCTCGTGATGAAATCCATGAAGCAATCCATTGAGCGTGGGTTTATCCAATACTCAAATCTCCATTTCCAAGTACTCACGAATGGTGCAGCAATCCAATTGCAATGTCTAACTCCTTAGACAATCTATTACCAATCCATGACAGTCTTACTTCACACTTACTCCCAAAAGTGTAATCGACTGTGGATATTTGAATAATCTAATTATTCATGAAGTAAAACATGCAAAATGAAACACAATGATAAAGTATTGACAAAAGTAGTAACCCATTACTCATTAATAAATCTCTATTATTAAATCACAAGAGTCAAATACAATACATTGTTACAAGTTTCGAAACCTATCTAATTTACATAAACTTTATATCATCTCTTAATCCAATGCTCCTAGCATGCTGATTATGCTTAATCCTACTCAGAGCCTTTGTCAAGGGATCTGCAGGATTATCTTCCGATGATACCCTCTTTACCGCGAGGTGACCTTCTTCTACCTTATGCCTTATGTAGTGGTACTTTCTGTCGATATGCCTGGACTTTCTATGATCTCGCGGTTCCTTTGTCAAGGCGACCACACCTTCGTTATCGCAGAACAGTTCCACGGGCTCCTGAATACTCGGGACTACTCCAAGGTCACCGATTAAGTTCTTCAGCCAAGCCGCTTCCTTTGACGCTTCACTTGCTGCTATGTACTCTGATTCCCACGTAGAATCAGCCACTGTTTCTTGCTTGGAACTTTTCCAAGTTACTGCTCCTCCGTTCAGAAGGAATACCCAGCCAGAATGAGACAGACCACTGTCTCTATCCGTCTGAAAGCTAGCATCCGTATATCCTTCAATTTTCAAGGTATCACTGCCTCCAAGGACTAACACCATGTCCTTTGTCCTTCGCAGATACTTGAGTATATTCTTTACGGCTATCCAATGCGCCCTTCCAGGGTTTACCTGGTACTGACTGGCCATGCTTAAAGCAAAGGCCACGTCAGGGCGAGTACACGTCATAGCGTACATGATCGATCCTACAGCCGAAGCGTAAGGTACTCGACTCATTTCAGCTATTTCTTCGTCTGTACTCGGACTTTGAGTCTTACTCAATTTTGCATTACTTTGGATAGGTAGCTCTCCTTTCTTGGAATTTTCCATACTAAACCATTTCAGTACCTTTTCCAAGTATGTACCCTGACTAAGTCCGATTAGTCTCTTCTTCCTATCTCTCAATATTCTTATCCCGAGAATATAGGCAGCCTCTCCTAGGTCCTTCATGGCGAAACATTTCCCAAGCCAAGCCTTGACATCTTGCAAGGTTGGAATATCGTTTCCCATGAGCAGTATGTCATCGACATACAGCACCAGAAAGGTGACTATACTCCTACTAGCCTTGACATATACGCAGGACTCATCCTCGCTCCTAGAGAAGCCAAACTCTTTGACTTTCTCATGGAAACAAAGATTACAGCTGCGAGAAGCTTGCTTCAATCCGTAGATTGATCTCTCAAGCTTACACACCTTATTAGAATACTTTGCATCGACAAAACCCTCTGGCTGATTCATGTAAACATCCTCGGTCAACTTCCCATTAAGGAAAGCGGTTTTGACGTCCATCTGCCAAATTTCATAGTCATGAAATGCAGCTATGGCCAGCATAATCCTAATAGACTTTATCATGGCTACTGGTGAGAAGGTCTCGTCATAGTCAACCCCTGGGGTTTGAGTAAAGCCCTTCGCAACCAGTCTTGCCTTGAAAGTGTGTACTTTTCCGTCCATGTCGGTCTTCTTCTTGAAGATCCATTTGCACCCGACTGTCTTTCGACCCGGTACGTTGTCAACCAAGTTCCAAACTTGATTGTCATACATGGACTTGATCTCGCTATCCATGGCCTCTTTCCACTTGGCAGACTCAGGGCCCGCCACTGCTTCCTGGTAGTTAGCTGGTTCATCCAAATTTATCAGTGTCCTATCACTGACAAACGTGTCCCCATCCGAAGTTATATGGAACCCATAAAACTCGGGTGGCATGCTAACCCTACCGGAACGCCTAAGAGGTAAGGATACATCTGTCGGACCAACAGCAACTTCTTCCTCATGTTGGTTGCTAGTTTCTCCTAAGGTTGCGTCATTTGATGACTCTTGAATTTCTTCCAGATCAATGGTACTCCCACTGTCCTCTTTGAATATAAGCTCTCTCTCTCGAAAGACTGCTCGTCTAGCTACAAAGACCACGTCCTCGCTCGGTCTGTAGAATAGATATCCAAAGGACTGTTTGGGAAAACCAAGGAAGAAACACCTTTCGCTTCTGTCTGCGAGTTTGTCTTGAGTCTCTCGTCTAACGAAAGCCTCACAACCCCAGACCTTGATGTGTGCTAACGAGGGAACTTTCCCTGTCCACATCTCATGAGGTGTTTTAGCAACCTTCTTAGTTGGGACAAGATTGAGGATATGGGCGGCAGTCTCTAAGGCATACCCCCAGAAGTGAATGGGAAGTGAAGCTCGACTCATCATGGAACGAACCATGTCCAACAGGGTTCGGTTGCACCTCTCCGCAACACCGTTCAACTGTGGTGTCCTGGGAGGTGTCAACTTTGAAACTATTCCGCATTCCTTTAGATAGTCCAGGAACTCGATACTTAGATACTCTCCGCCTCTATCAGACCTGAGCATCTTTATCTTCCTGCCTAATTGATTCTCTACCTCGTTCTTAAACTCTTTGAACTTTTCAAAGGTGTTCGACTTGTGCTTGATCAAGTAGATATAACCGTATCTACTAAAATCGTCGGTAAAGGTCACGTAGAACCGCGTGCCATCCTTTGTGGTTGATCTGAATGGACCACACACATCCGTGTGAATGATGTCCAGCAGACCCTCACCTCTTTCAAAAGACCCTTTGAAAGGTGATTTAGTCATCTTGCCCAACAGACAAGATTCGCATACATCATCCGACCTGAGGTCGAACGATTCCAACATTCCATCCTTTTGGAGTTAGGCGATGCGTTTCTTGCTGATGTGCCCGAGCCGACTATGCCACAGACATGCCTTTTCTACACCACTAGTAGAATCAATATAATTTACACTATGTCCTAAATTGTCAACACATTCAACAGTTTCATACACACCATCACAAGGATAAGCAGTAAAAATCAAAACACCATTTTTGAAAAAAGAAATCGAACCAATTTTATTATCAAAAGAAAATTGAAATCCTTGTCTGAACAATGCGTGAAATGAAATAATGTTTCTTGCCATTTCTGGCGAATAGCAACAATTAAATAACTCTATACTAACATCACTACTAAGCACTAAACTGTAAACGCCGATCTTGGTAACAGGGGACGATCTCCTATTGCCCATGATCAAGTTCAGTCTACCGTGCTCCACCTCCCTGCTTTCCTTTAGGCCCTGCAGATCAGAACAAATGTGAAAACCACATCCTGTATCAAGGACCCAAGAATTAGAAGATGGTGAGTTTTTAGAGATAGTGTATATACCTGCTGTCGATGGCTTTACTTTCCCATCCTTGACATCCTGCAAGTATTTGGGGCAGCTTCTCTTCCAATGGCCCTTCTCTTTGCAGTAAAAACAGTTGGCTTCATCGGGGTTGGCCACATAAGGAATCTGGGAAGACTTGGTTCTCGAGCCATTGCTTGATGACCCGACCTGAACCTTTTCCCTCCAATTTTGTTTAGGAGGGCCCTTCCTTTTCTTTCCTTTGCCACTTCCAATGGCTAAGACGGGCTGATTAAACGAGGGTACACTTTTACCCTTCATCCCGTCCTCAGCAACTCGAAGCATACGATGCAACTCAGTCAGGTTAGCCTGATTGTTGTTCAAATGATAAGCCAGCCTGAACTAGTCATAAGAACTCGGTAAGGAGTTAAGCACTATGTCAACGGCCAACTCCTCAGGTACATGCATCGCAAGCTTTCTGAGCCGCTCCACGTAACCTTGCATTCTTTGCACATGGGCGCAGATGGACTCTCCATCTTTAGGTTTGCTGTTCGTGAAGTCCTTGACCACCTCGCACCTCTCGATGCGCTCTTGCTTGCGGAACTTTTCCACAAGCTCCTTGTGCATCTCAAAGGGCCAGTAGTCTTCGTATATTCTTTGCAATTCGGGGTTTATTTTGGCGATCATGATGCAGGCCACTTTGGTCGCATCATCAGAATGTTTTTGGTACGAGGCAATCTCCTCGGGAGTAGCAGTTTCAGGGTCAATATCGACAAGCTCGGTCTCGAGGACATACTCTTTGTTCTCGTACCTCAGAGCCATCTTGATATTTCTAATCCAGTCATTGTAGTTTGTCCCATTCAATTGAACCTTGGAACACAGTGAGAGGATAGAGGAACACTGGAGTTTGAGTGGGGAGCGGATTGATTAGCAGAAGACATCTATAAAAGAAGGTAAGTTTAATTAGATACTTGTCGGTCCTTATAATAACCCAATATAAAATAAGGCTAGGATCCAACTATAACAATTTGCAACATAGAAGAGGGATGCCGTAATCTATAAGCAAATTTTATAAAGGTAGGCGAATGACGATTCAGCCAATTCCACCGCGGAAAAAATAATCTTATTATAAATGGAATTCCTAGTTTCTTTTGAGATTTATTGAACTGTTCAATAGCATGTTTAATCTCGGATATGCCCCACTGTTTGTGACTGGGATGCCGAGGATCACAAACCGGGTGTGAATAACCATGCAAATTAGCTTGGTACTCTCGGGGTCCATTATCATCTCAAATTGATGTGTCAGTAAACCACACACGCTCCATCAACAATGATAACACCCGAGACACCCATTGCCACTCTTTATGAACCCCCATTGGTGTGCCGGTAAACCACACACGCTCCACCAACGTTTCATAAAGTGCAATGCGCAATTTCATGGGTTAGCATCAAATTCACATTTTTCCTAAAGTAACTAGATTGGGATTTTGTGTAAAGGTTCTAGTACTTTGATCATTATACTTTTAATGATTTAGTGGTTCTGTCAAACCCGTTCGGCTAACGACCTTCCACTGATCAGGCGAGCGGTGGGTGAGAGTGTTCACCCATTAGACTACCATTTTATAGGCAGTCTCCTTATACCCACTTTATAGACCAGCTTCGTGAATGAGGCCTACTATTGATTTGACTAACCAAACTTATCTCATATATATAATATTAACTTTTAATAACATATATAAGATGTATTTTAAAACCCTTTAAAATATTCAAGGTTTATCTTTTAATTTTACCAAATTTAACAATTAAATTTTAAATTAAATTAAACCTTAAAATCGATTTAATCAATTTTAATTACCAAAAAAATAAATTAATTAAATCTAAATATTTTAAACATTTTAAAATATTTTTCCGGATTTATTCCATTAATTTCGCAATTTTAAAATTAATTAAATCCCTTTTGAATTATCTTTTAATTAACAATTAATTAAATTAATTCAAATGTAGATAGGTTTATCCAAATTAATCAAATTAATTAAAACCTATCCTAAACCCCCTAGATTTCGAATTCAAATAATGGGGTTTAAGGTTATCCATTTAATTAACAAATAAAGTTATCAAAAATAGAAAACCTCCTAAAACCCTAATAGCAAATTTCAAAAAAAAAAAAGCAAGGGGGGATTAGGGTTTCCAAAACCCTAATCCTAGAAATCGATCCTAATTAAATTAGGGTTTATAGGGTTAAAACCCTAAAACAGTTATAGCAATTCAACAAGAAAACAAAACCTTGCTCTGATACCACTGAAAGGTTTTCTGCAACCATGAACTAAATAACCTAAGTTCACATGCAACCTATAAGGATCTATGTTTTCTTATAATTGAACATATAGCAAAACTAGAGGCCAATAAGAAATCTAAAGAATAAAACCAGAAAACTAACCTTTATATTTCTTGGAAGCAAAGCAGCAAAAATATCCTGCCTCAAATGAAGTCACACCCTTAGCCGGGAGGTTTATGGATCGAAATTCCAGAGAGAAAATAATAGATTGAGCAGCTGATAATGAGGTTTAGGGGTCCCTATTTATAGGGAACCAAGTGGCAAAGCTAAACCCTAGCCGCAGCCCATTTTTTCGGATTATCTGTACGCACGCCGCGGCCAAAACTTTTGCGCGCCCCGCGCCGCAATTCAACTATTGAATTTGTACGACTTTAATCCCTGACCTCCTGATTAATCTAATTAATGGCACAGAAATTAATCCAATTAATTTCTGATTAATTATTAATAAAATAATATTATTTCTAATTAATATATTATCTCCATAATATATTAACAAACAATATCTTGATTTATTAGTCATATAATAAATCAACCCTTTCTCTCTACTTAACTTTCCAACAAACCTCCAGCTATGAGGGCAACCCAAATGGACTATGCTACTATTAATAGGTAAATACTAATTATTAGTCATGGCTTAGACACCTAATCCAACAATACCTTCATGCACTCTGCCATCGATTCCACCATTTCAACCTTTATCCCAACCTCAGTCCACAAACCCATTTACATCTGCCATGTCTTGGGGAGCGCCGACCAGTGATGGCACCCCAGTATATAGACAGCAGACACCTATTTCTCAACCCATTTCACAACCAGAACCAGTACTTTTTAAACCACAAACCACATTCCAACCTATACCACCGCAGCAACAATATCAACAGCAACCACCTCAGCAGCAGTACCAGTATCAAGAGACTGAAGAGAGGTATGATGATGAAGACGAAGGATAGGTTCCACCAGCACCACATCAACCATGGAATCGAGGTCGGGGACCTCCAAGAAGAGCACAGCAGCATCAACCATTACAAGTTCAGCAGAGATATAATGATCATCACTTTTACGGTAATCCTGCTCAACCGTTGTACTTTGCACAACCGAGAGGGCAATCGGTTGCATCGCACTTCCAGCCACGGGAGTACGATTACTCGTCGCCCATTTACATTCCTGATGATATAGAATCTCAAGTAGAAATTAGGCCTCAGTTTTTAGGAATATTACCGGAATTTAGGGGGTACAAACAGGATGACCCATACAATCACTTGTATGAGTTTATAGCCATAGCCAATGCCAACACCCCTAGGAACACTAATAAGAACATTTTTAGATTAAGATTGTTCCCATTCACTCTGAAAGACAAAGCCAAATATTGGTTTACGTCTTTGCCATCGAATAGCATCACTACATGGGATCAACTCAAAGCTAAGTTCTTACAAGAGTTTTATCCGGCAAGCAAGACGACGGAAATCAAGAGGGCCATTCAGGATTTTCAGCAGAAGCCTGGAGAAGCTTTTCATGAAGCATGGGATCGTTTAAAGGAGTTGATGAGGTCGTGCCCTCATCACGATATTCCAAAGTGGCAACTGGTCAATGTATTCTTTGAAGGAGCAAGTGAGACGAACCAAGCTATGATTAACGCATCATCTAGTAGCACTATTATGATGCAAGACCCGGAGGAGGCTTGGCGGTTTTTGGAACAGTTAAGTAATGGCTCCAAGGCGAATTTCTCTACAAGAAAGACGGTAGGCACAGCTGCAGCAATAGGAGCCGATGCCGACTGGAAAAAGGATGTAAAGAAGGAGATAAGCGAGCTCAATAAGAAATTCGATAGGCTTGTGTCTACTCTGCAGAATAGACCTCAGAGTCAGCCATAAGGAGGTCAAGGAGGACCAAAGACTCAAGAAGCAAATCAAGTTTATGGTCAGGGTCAAGGTCAATATGGCAATGGACGACCCTATAGACCATATAACCAAGGTCAGCAGAATTTCAATAACCAGAGGCAGAACAACTACCAAGGGCAGTCATCCAACCCGCCCAGGCAGTATCAACCGGCAAACAATAGTGGTAATGCCAATGGAAATGGTAGCAGCAACAATAGGGGGCCCAATAACTCCATCAACAATGCCCCAGAGACTCAGGAGGATCTGGTCGCGAAAATGTATGAGATGTTCAACACAACACAGCAGCAATCGCAGGCCAATGCGAAAGCCATCGTCAATATGGAGAGGCAAATCACCCAAATGGCTGAAGACCAACGAAAAAAAGATAATGGGAAGCTGCCAAGTACCTCATAAGTCAATCCGACCCATGGTCAGCGGGCCGGAAAGGAACATATCAACACTGTCGAGGGTGAATGAAGGAAGGTCACCCTGGAAGATCTGCTAGAATCGAGAAATGAGGCTGAGAGTGAAAAAGAAGAAGAAGTTAAGGAAAAGGTGGAAATTGAAAAGGAGAATAGGAAAGACACAGAATTAAAGGAAATTCCCGTTGAGAAGGAAAATCAACCAAAGGAGAACAAGGATGGCCAAGAGGAAAAGCAGCCAATAATAGCAGGAATTAAACAAAGGAAGAAGGATAAGAAGGGAAATACAAAGCAAGAAGCGCCCAAATCGACGGGGCCATCGATGAACCAACCTTTGTGGGATGAACCTAAGAACGCTCCTAAGGATACAAGAATTCTTCAGGAGATGTGCGAGAAAAATGGAAAAAGCAAGACTCCCACACCTGACACTGTGAGGTTGACAATTAAAGCTAGTGAGGCACTGTTGGGAACACTGCCCAAGAAAGAAAAGGATCCTGGGTCACCACTGATCTCTGCTACTGTAGGAGATGTGATCATTAGGAACACCTTGCTGGATTTGGGAGCAAGTGTGAATGTGCTATCAGGATACTTGTATGATAAATACAAGAATGGGGAGTTAGAGCCGGCAAAGACCGTGTTACAGTTGGCTTACCAGTCAACCAAAGTATCCCGAGGTAAGCTGACCAATGTCATAGTGAAAGTTGGGGATTTCTATTACCCAGTGGACTTTTTAGTCATGGAATATGAGAGTCAGGAGGATGCACCCGCATTAATATTAGGACGTCCATTCTTGGCTACAGCCGGCGCTATTATTGACTGCAAAACAGAAGATTTGGATATCTTCTTTGGGTCGAGAAAAAGAAGGTTAAATATGTTCGGAAGTCCCATATCTCTACCTCAAGAGTATGATGATAAGAATTTGGATAGCAACTTGCTGATGGGGCCTGGGGTTAGGGACAAAAGAAAAATATGGACGCGAACGGGAGAATGAGGAAAAAAGGAAGTTTTAAATGAAACAAAGGAGCATCGGTTGTCCACCATTGACAAGGAGCAGCTGCTGGACATGATGGAGATGTTGGAGGCAAGGCACCAGCAGTATGAGAAAGATGCAAGGGAAAGAGAAGCAAAGGTCTTTCAACTTCTGGAAGCTCAGCAACAATAGATTAGCGGGGTTAGTGACAGGATGACTCAACTCACTTCATTGATGTCAATGATGGCTCACAATTTCGCGCCAGATCACAAGAAGATGCCATCAGGAATTCAAGAAGAATAGGAGTAGGAATAGTACGTCTGGCTGAAGACGTTAAACTTAGCGCTTGTTGGGAGGCAACCCATCTTTTCATAGGTTAGGATCTGTATTCTTAGGAGTAATTAGGAAGATTATATCATCATCATTTGCAGGTATTATTGGTCCAAGGCAAGTGTGGGGTTGTTTTGAAGAATTTGGATTTTTGATGACCGCCCCGTGGTCAGGCAAATTGCACGCCACGGGATCGTAAACCAACCCGATGCGTAGGGGTTGATTTCGGGGTACGCGCGCCGCGGTTCGCTCATATCCGCACCGCGGGAATCGATCAGTCGGTTTCCGTCGATAATAAGGTAAGCCGCGACACTATTCACACACACCACGCCGCAGAGCTCTGATCATCGAAAATTTCTCGTGTTTTTTCTTGCTCATTTCATTCTCGCCACCAAGGTACGTCATTCTAACTAGCTTTTACTTGTTAAAACTAGTGATTAGGCAGTTGATTTGGTTGATTTCTCCAAAAACCCAAAAACTTAGAAATCGCCAATGCTGACTCGTAGGGTATTTATTTTGCCAAATAATGACCCTAGATGAGTTAGTCGGTACTTAGGCTACCTTGTAGTGTGGTTGGATTGAGTTCAAATAGGTTAAATCGTGATTTTGGATTTGGAATTGGAAACAGCCGATCGCCGCGTCGCGCCATAGTTCTTGGGCCGCGCCGCAGTGCGGTGGGGAAGAAAAGGACTTAAATTGCAAAAAAAATTTCTTTTGTGCAGATGTCGTTCAAACTTGACCACCAGTTTCTCCAGTTCCCTGAGGGATTGGATAGCTCTGTTGAGTTTGCCAGCAGGAGGGATGCACTCGTAGGTCGTCGGGTCCTTGAGGCGACGATCATTGACCGAGACATCCTCAAAGACGCAGGGCTTTAGGGAGAGATCGAGCCATTCCTCCACCGCACATGGACCCATGGGGATGCTTCATTCACTTGTCGAGTCTGGGATAGGCTTATGGCCAACCAGGAGGACACAGTATACACCGAGCTTCTTTTGGAGTTCCTATCTACTGTCCGTTTTGCACCAGGGTCGACAGAGGCCCGTTCCAGACTGGTACGATTTAGATTAGGGGAGTGCACAGGGAGTGCAACCTCCGGGAGTTTGGGAGGCGCACAGACATCTACACAGAGGCGGACCTCCAGCACCGCCATTTCACGCAGTTTCTTCTAGCGTACACTCAGGGGCAGCCCGCTAGGGCTGCCAATGCAGAGGTTTGGGTACCGTTGTCCAACGTGTTCTATGAGGCAGGGACATCCAGGGAGATCCATCTCCGTGATCCGCTTCACCGACTCAGGCATCGCATCATCTCCACCTCCATCAGGCACAGGGAGGGGGCGAGAAGGTGTCTGGCGAGGACATGACGTATCTCTGGGTCCTCCTTGACCCCTCCAGGTTCCTTCACCTCCCGTTCGCTCTAGCAGTCTCCCTATCCACCCGTGCGATGGGTGCATCATCCAGCAGTCCTCTGGCCCGCGGGTATTACATCACCCGCCTGGCCCGTTCGTACTGGATCCTTACTGCTCTTGTTGTGGCATCCTTGACTGCTTTACCTCCAGCTCGTACTACGGCGCGAGCCCTGGAGAACATGGGGCGTATAGAGCAGCAGCGTCCAGGTCAGTTCGTGAGGGTGGCGACTAAGGCACCCCAGGACCCCCAGCCAGCTTATGCCCAGCCGGGTAGGAGACGCCGGAGACCGGCAGCACCATCAGAGCCTGCACCACAGCCACAGCAGGAGAAGGCGACAGAGCTTAGGCGATTGCAGGATCGGGTCGCTAGGATGGAGGAGCAGTTGGAGTGGATCGGAGGGGCACTTTTGGAGTTAGCCTCACAGCAGGGACACCGCCCCCAACCATTCCCAGGGCGAGCCCACGATCATGAGGCAGGTTCTTCCAGGCCACCAAGTGGCGATTGATGTATTTTTCTTATTTTCTTTTGGATATTTGTACTATACTTATGACACTTTCTATCTTTTGTTTGTTTATATTTTAGTTGTTTGTTGCGTTTAATTCTTTTTTGTGAGTTATACATATGATACCAAAATGGAGGAGTTGTTTCAAGCAAGTGTGGGGTCACTGTGCCCCCTCCACTTGTCTTGACTACCGGCGTGTTCACTGTTGCGCTACAACTCCAGAATGCGAAATCGATGACCTTTTTGTTCGTATTTGTACCTGTGACACCGAGCACCAACCAAGCAATCTACCGTCCAAAGGGGTAACTCTTTCTCCCTAGTTCTAAATAATTTTTGTACAACGGGGACGTTGTACGGTTTTAAGTGTGGGGTGTGACGGTCGAAATAGTAGTTTTTGAAATTTTTGCGGAAATGACCGATTTTCAAAATTTTAGCAACTTTTTCAAAATTTATAATAGGATATAATTTTGAATTGAATAGTTTGTGATTGTTTATAGCATTAGTATTTTTCGAGAAATACTATGTAGTTGTAATCATGCTATTAGTTTAGTCAAATAAGTTGAGTTTTATGTGTTTAGAAGATTGGACCGTTTTAAGTTTGGAATTTAGGAAGGGACTGTCAATCAGTGACATTTATTGTTCGAGCCGGTAAGACTAAAATGGGTGGGGCTTATGCACATTGCCACCTAAGATCGTCTGGTCTGGGATGGTATTTCTGAAAGCTCATTACACGGACAACATCGAAAGTCATGGATAGTTCTTTTATGGCCTTTAGAATCTGAATGAGTACGTACACTTCATTCTGGACAGAAAATTTGTAATCAAGGGTTCTCTAGAAAGTCATGAATTCCAAAGAACATTCCGATTATGTTTTCATGAACTATTTCACTCTAACTTATAAGGTAATAAGCTTTGAAACTGAACACAGTCAAAAATTGTTTGAGTCTTAGTTAAAATTTATTAAAAACTCTCTTGCTTGGGGACAAGCAAGGCATAAGTGTGGGGTGTTTGACAAACGCCTAGTAATATCACATATTTTAGTCGTTGTTGAGCCCTATTCTTAGTGAAATTATATCATATACATCGTGGTATTCTCACTTTTCGTGTCAGCACTTGTTTGGAAAGAAATAATGAAAACAGGTACCAAAAGCGTGCAATTTGGAAGATGTTTGAAGATCAAGGCAAAATCAGGCAAAGACGTACACGCACCGCGGAATTCATCAACGCGCGACGCGGTTATGAGGGGGTGGAAAGAATTTAAATTCCGATAAAACGGGGATAAACCCCTACGCGCGATGCGGGATCCACTTATACGTGGCACGGTCTCGAGATTTTTGCAACTATAAATAGAGGTTCTTAGGTCGAAAAAACGAGCGAAGACCTTGTGTGAAATCGACCCCCAAGGCTCTTTGACTCTGAGATTTAGCTTCAACAACCATCTTTTGGTATTTTTATGCTTTTATCTTTAATTTTCAATTAGTTAAATAGTTAGTGATAGTTGGCTAGTGTCTTTGGGAGTGACAACCAGTGACATTGAGTCTTTGTTTCTGTTTTTAATAAGTTTGGTTACTGTTTTGAACCTGTTGGATCTGATTTGGTTAATAATAATCATTTGCTTTATGTTAATTGCTTAGTTTTTCGGTGTTTATGCTTGTGAATGATTTTTGAGTAATTGGATTGTGCTTGATGCTTGGATTGCCTTTGATTGCTTCTGAATTGGAGATGTACTTCTGATTTCAGTAGGTAACAAGGTTTAGTTAGTAGTTTAGTTTAGTTAATGCTTGCTTGGAATTGTTTTAGTTTATGTTCTTTTGGGATTGTTTTGGAAAAAGTTAGGAACTAGGTCCTCTGACTGTAGCGTGACACTGCAGTTGGTAATCTGTCACCTGTCTCGACCACGTAACTCCTGTGGATCGACCCTGACTTCCACTGTGCTAAGTGTGTGTGTTAGGTATTTTCTTATTTTTGACCGCATGACGACCGCTGCGATGTCACATATGAGATAATGAGAGCATAACCAAACTCGACAGATTCTCCTTTGATGCAGCCTCCTTCTCCACCCAGCAACTCTTAAACCTTGCCACGGACCCTTGGGTCCCATCCAGAAATCTTCCACCCAACGATCATTCTCAAACGACAACACGGGCGTCGACACAACTCTCAAAACCAAAAGACGTTGAACCCCCAACAACCCTTGAACGATGACGGCGAAGCACACACTCATTTCTGCAGCGTACGAAAATGTGACACTCGGTTAGAATTCCGTACAACGCCCGACCTGAATAAACTTCCACTTGCTCCACACTGAACATTCGTAACTCGCAACCGCATAAAAAACATTCTTATTTTAACGCCACAAACTGCCTCTGCCGACCCCTCTTCATTCTAGCACAAACAACAAAGTGTACCCATGACGATCCAAAATATGGGGATCTCCACAGCACCTACCACCCAACAAAAACGTTCAACCACAATCCTTCATCCTCTAACCCAACAGTTCTCCCCTATTTAGGGTTCGAATCGCTACCGTCTGACCAAGCAGCCACCGTCGTTCCACAGTCAATCCACCATTGACCCACTGCCAAAACAACTGACAACAACTGCCTTCACATGCCCACTCGGAGATAGATCCCGAACTAACTACACGCATTCAAAGCAACAATAGAAAGACAACAATACCACCAAAACATAACAGCCACATATTGTTGGATTAGGTGTCTAATCCATGACTAATAATTTGTATTTATCTAATTGATAGTAGCAAAAACCATTTGGGTTGCCCTCAAAGCTAGAGGTTTGACAGAAAAACCAGAAGACAAAAAGATTGATTTATTATGTGATTAATAAATCAATAGAAATAAATAAATAGTTTATTTATATATTATGTTGATAATATAACAATTACAAATAGTATTAATTAATTAGAAATTAATCTGGAATTAATTAGAATTAATTTGGTGACTAATTGAATTAATTAAAGGTGCAGGGGCTGAATTGTAATTATTCAATAGTTGAGTAGTGACAATTAAGACAGCTTGGAAGGTAGCGATTTTAAGGATATATTTATCCTTAATTTTGAAATATATATTAAGGATAAATAGAGTTTGAATCAAATGATAAAAGGTTTATATCAATTTGAATTCAAAAAGGTTTATCTCTAAGGCTTATCTGGTAACCACCTGGAGACTATAAATAGGGACCCCTGGATCCCCATTTCCTGCGCCAACTTCACTCTCTCTTTCTCTCTGGATTTTCGACTTCTTGCTGCTGGGTGTGATTCCATTTGAGGCACGATATTTGAGGTGCTAAGCTTTCAAGAAATCAACTAAATGTTAGTTTTTCTTTTATAATTCTTTTAGTAAGTTTTGATTGGCCTTACGGTTTATATTATATGTTCAAATAGTGAAAACATATATCCAAATTAGGTTGCATGTGAACTTAGGGTTTAAGTTTATTGTTTTGCATAAAACCTATCAGTGGTATCATAGCTTTTGGTTGTTTTCTGTTTGAATTGCTATAATAGTTATACCTTAAATTTAGGGTTTATTGAATCTAAACCCTAAAAATGGCCTGCTCGATTTTTAGGGTTAGGTTTTCGAAACCTTAATCCCTCCCCACCTTATTTGCGAAATTGCCTCTAGGGTTTTAGAAGGTTTTTCTATTTTTGGCAATTGTGATTAATTAATAAATGGATAACCTTAAACCCTTATGTGATTTTCGAAATTTTGTGGGTTAAAGGATAGGATTAAATTAATTTGATTAATTTGTGATGTCTATCTAATTTAATTATTTAATTAAAAGATTAATATTAAATCAATTAAGGTTTAAATTTAAATTTAAATTAATAGTTAATTTTCGAAAATTTAAATAGTTAAACCAGTAATATTTTAAAAGTTTAAAATACATCTCATATATATATATATATATATATATATATATATATATATATATATATATATATATATATATATATATATATATATATATATATATATATATATATATATATATATATTATAATTACAAGTTAATATTTATATGTATAAGAATTGGTCAGTCAAATCGCTAGTATGCCTCATTCACAAAGCTGGTCTATAAGGAGGGTATAAGTAAACTGCCTATAAAATGGCGGTTGAATGGGTGCCCACTCTCACCCACCGCTCTCTTGATCAGTGGAGGGTCGTTAGCAGAACGAGTCTAATACCATCGTTTAATCTCATTAAAAGTATAATGTTATTGATCAAAGTACTAGAACCATTTTATAAAATCCCAAATCTAGTTACTTTAGGGAAAATGTGAAAGATATGCTAATCCATGAAATTGCACATTGCACTTTATGAGACATTAGTGGAGCGTGTGTGGTTTACCGGCACACTAATAGGGGCTCATAAAGAGTGGCAATGGGTATCTCAAATTTATCATTGTTGATGGAGCGCGTGTGGTTTACCGACACATCAATTTGAGATGATAATTGACACTGAGGTTACCAAGCTAATTTGCATGGTTATTCACATTGTTGGATTAGGTGTCTAAGCCATGACTTTATATTTATATTTATCTTGTTAATTGAAGCAAAATCCATTTGGGTTGCCCTCATAGCTGGAGGTCAGGATAGAGTTCAGTAGAGTAAAAGGTTGATTTATTAACTGTGTAATAAATCAATAGAATTAATTAAATGGTTTATTAATATATTTAAGTGTTAACATATTAATTAGAAACTATAATAATTAATTGAGATTTAATCTAGAATTAATTGGATTTAATTTAGTGATTAAATTAATTAATTAAAAGTGCAGGGACTGGTTTGTATTTATTCAATAGTTGAATAACTGACAAGCCAGTAGCCAGGGGCCAAAGTTGGCGCCAATGTGGAGGGAACTCCATAGTTGGCGAAAACCCTAATTAGGGTTTAGAAGCCTTGGTCCAAATGGTTAACAGGCTTGCCCATTAAGGAGGCTCCTCTAGGGTTTCAGTTGTAACCCTTGGAGGCTATAAAAGGAACCTCCTGGCTCCCCTTTTTCTGCGCCACTTTTTAACCAAGAGAACTCTGCTGAACTATCTTCTCCATTGCTTTGGGTGTGACTTGTATTTGAGGCAGGACACTTGTGTTGCTAGCTTCAAGAACAAGATCAAAAGGTTGGTTTTCTCAGTTTTGATCTTTAGTAATTATTGTTGGCCTTTAGTTTTAGTTTATTATCTTCATAGAAGAAAACATAGATCTTTCTAGGGTTGCATGTGAACCATAGGAATTATTTGTTCATTGATTGCATAGAAAACCCTTCAGTGGTATCAGAGCTTAGGCTTGTTTTATTATGAATTGATATAAACTGCCTGAATGATTATTGCCTTGAGTGTTTTTGCGAAAAACCCTCTTGGAATAGCCTTAATTTCGTGGCCTAGGCTAGGGTTTCCTAACCCTAGCCGCCACCCCTTTATTCCCCCTTGATTTGCTTGATTTGCTGCCTAGATTAGGATTGTTATTTATGGTAATTGCTGATTAATTAAATAACTAGAATCCTTTATCCATATCTTGTAGATTTCGAAATCTAGGGGTTAATATAGGTAATTAATTTGATTAATTTTGTGATGCCTATATTTGATTTAATTAGTTTAATTAATTGTTAATTAAAAGACCAAGTAAATCAGCTTAAAGATTTAATTTAAATTTTCAAAAAATTCCTTAAAATTTGCGAAAATTCTTACAAAATTAAATCTAAAATATTTTAATAATATTAAAATATATCTTATATATTTATGATTAAAAGTTAATTATTTATATATAAGAAAATTGTTTAGTCTTACCGCTAGTAGGCCGCATTCACAAAACTGTCCTATAAAGAGGGTATAAGGCGACTGACTATAAAATGTTAGTCCAATGGGTATCTACTCTTACCCACCGCTCTCCTGGTCAGTCGAGTGTCGTTAGCCGAACGGGTTTGATAGAACCGCTAAGCCTCTTAAAAGTATAATGCTATAATTGAAAGTACTAGAACCTTGAGCAAAACCCAATCTAGTTAATTTAGGATAAAAAATGTGAATTGGTGCTAATCCATGAAATTGCACATTGCAATTTGTGAAACATTGGTGGAGCGTGTGTGGTTAACCGGCACACCAATAGGGGTTCACAAAGACTTGCAATGGGTTTCTCGATTTTGTCATTATTAACGGAGCGTGTGTGGTTAACCGGCACGTTAATTAGAGATGGCAATCGACTTCGAGAGTACCAAGCTAATTTGCATGGTTATTCACACCCGGTTTGTGATCCTCGGCATCCCAGTCACAAACAGTGGGGCACATCCGAGACTAAACATGCCATTGAACAGTTCAATGTGTGTCAACAGATCTAGGAATTTCATAAGATGAAATTGATAAGTGTATTATCTACCTTAATGACCATTATGTTGTGATTACGGCATCCCTCTTCACACCATAGTTGGGACATTTTGGGTCCTAGCCTTAATAAATAATAAATTGGGTAATTATTTAAAAGGAAAAATTAAACTAATAAATTCTGTGTATTGTAGATGTCTGAATCAAGTGTCTATTCTCCTCCCTCTCCTCCTTCACCCATTTCTAATAGCATCAGAAAGCACCTGCTAAATATGGAAAGGCTGACTGGCCTTAATGGTATGGCTTCATAAATAGAGAATAGTTCTCTGTTTTGCTAGCAAGCCATATCTAACTGAGTGTCCGCTCCCCAGAGCATGACGTCACACAGTAGCTTGTGAAGAGCATGACTCCTTGATTGTTAAGTCAAGGGAAGTTCGTTACCTAATACTATTGATCATTGACCCTGATTTCCGCAGGAATTTAGAATTCCTGGGGTCAGATAAGTTAACACAGCTAGTTGTGGAAAAGTTCCATGAACTGGTTGAGAAAGGACGAGCTAAGATCTTCAAAGAGTTTGAAGTGTGCAGGAAGTAGCACCAGTTCACATGTTCTCAAGACTGAGAGACACATAGGTGAACTGTATAAATTTGGTCCCCTTTTGATCGGGAGTTAAAGCATTAGCTCGACTCGCTGATCCGTTCATCCTGATGTACAGGAACGGAAACCAGATAAGACAATCGTGGATATGCATTCAATGTTGACTCTGTATGAGTCGTTCATAGAGAAGCATAGTTCCATTGATTCAACTGCTTTGGGATTGAGTCCAATAATAGGACACATCAAGAAATGATCCAGATCGTCTGGATCGGTTCCTTGATGGTTCAAACTGGGAATCCATAGGGTGGGACACAGTCACGGAAAGATTGGAAAATGCTCCGAAGCCGAACAGTTTGGCAACTCAGGAATATCTTAAAACTCAGAACACCTGATCCTTAGTTACTTGATACAGGATGTGTTTCTCACATTTGCTCTGTATGCATGGACTCTGTAGGATGTGGGATGTTGTTGCATAGGAGCATATTCAGATTGGATCTGAAGCTCATGCAGTTGTAGAGTTTAGTTAGATGTTGAAATCATGTTATTAGCTTATCAGATGCGTATGACATTGCCTATCATATAATACATTGTTCAAGGATTTTGTTTTAATAAAATTGTCAATTTTATTTTAACACATGTTGTTTGAAATATCCTTGAAATGTTGTATGATTGTGTTGAATGCATGATTAGTAATAACTTGAATATTGATACATCCAAAGTGTTTGGATTTTAGGAATTGTGCTCCTTATGATTGTTAAAGTGAATATTATAAGAATCAATTCAACCAAAGGTCCAGTTGGATAGGACTTTGGAATCATTTGACTTAGAGTCACATGATGAATTGAGTTCTTAATGTGTTAAGAAATGAATCAACCGAAGATCCAGTTGGACAGGACTTTGGAATCATTTGACTTAGAGTCAGATGATGATTAAGTTCTTTATAAAGCACATGTGGCAAGAAATGAATCACCCAAAGATCCAAAGGATAGGATTTTGGAATCAGTTGACTTAGAGTCAACTGAAGATTGCAAGTCTTGAACAGTATTAACAAAGTCATAAGTTTACATAGAGATGTAAAAGAGATTTAGATTAGGAGCAACAAACACATCAGTTGCTGTGTATTGCTCGAATCTACAAATTGAACACAATTGGTTGTACTTCACGATATTTGTCATTCGGTATGACGAATATGACTTCGCTTATCAGAATAAGCGACTGGATTGAATCCTTGAATAGTTCAAGGACTTCAAAGGAAGTACAAGACCCACAGTTTATTCCCTTCCAAGAACATTAATAGTTATAATGTGTCTTAGGGAAGATGATGGAGCGTTGGTCGAAACAGTTCGATCCTCAATGCATGAGATACATTGTCAATTAGTTTCTGATACATTGAATACTAAACCAGTCAGACCATATTCCAACCACATCCTTCGACTAAGTAGGTTTTGCAGACACTTTCTGAAATGTAAAGCTGGGATTGTCCCACTTGTACATTAAAGGTCCAGGGTCTTGTAGTGTTCGTCCGAACCTCATGACTAGCCTGAACCTAATCAGAAATGTCGTTTCACTGGCTATCCCGCTGTACCTGGAAGAGAAAGAGCTCTTTTAGAAAGAACTCATGTTCTAAGGAAACAGTGGGAGTTTGGGACAGTCCTGAATGAGTTCAGGATTAGCCAAGTGAAATAACCTTTAGTCATCACTAGGCTTAGAGCAGAAATCAGATTTTTGTTTTTAAAATTCTGACATTATCTTCTCTTGACCAGTAGTACTGATCACCATCATAAGTAGTTATGATTAGGGTGACATACCGATTAGTGGTAAAACACTATAGTTGGTACGGATTTACAATCCGACTACTTGGAAGCATTGGTGAGCCCGGTTGCTGCCAAATAAGAGAACCTTAGGATGAGATACAATCTATGTTTCATTTTGATTGATTTTACACCTGGTCTAAAAACCAGTGGGAGTAATTGAATCATCAAAAGGGAGCAGCATGGACAGAAACGTACCTTCAGAACATCTGGTTGAGTGAGACGATACTCAGAGTCAAGTAATTGACTCCGAGAGAAGCACTCTCAATAGAAGATGAAATCTGAAAGGATACTGCATAATGTAAGTCGTTAGCGGATTGCGTGTGGATCATCGGCACACTAATGGGGACTCACAAAGAGTATGCCAGTATAAAGGTACGTGGGCCCGGGATTACCCCATGGGCATCTCGCAAGAAAGGATATTCAGATTCTCAAAATATGCCAAAGGATTGGACTTAGAGAAAGGGCTGAAAGATATCCATTAAGATGTCAGAAAGGTTTGGATTCTCAAAATATGCCATAAGCTCTGGATTTTGTGAATAGTCCATAACCGTGCTAAAGCCAGTGGGAGTGTCGCTGTTATCTCCATCTCCATATGTGTGTTACATAATGTTTCTAGGAAACGTCTCTTTTCATTACAAAGTGTAATGACTTGGTGTTAAGAGACGGATCGCTATGAAAGACTTAATAAAGATGCGGCATGCTCGGGTGGTTGTAAACATCTATGAGATAGATCGAAACTCTGCCAAAATGATCTTGATGAGACTCAAGATGCATAGCCCAGGAAAAGAATTTCCTGTCATTGCAAAATGTAATGATTTGTCATATAAAAAAGGTGTAGCATACTCACATAATCCATAGACATCTATCAGATAGATGTGGTCATCAGTATAGACCTGGCCATAGTAAGCATGATCTTGATAAGATTCAAGATCCATGGAAAAGAGTCTCCGAAAGGAAATAGTTATTGAAAGTCGTGAAACAAGGATTGCAACTAATCCTAAGATTCCAAAAGAGTTTGGAATAAGACTAGATCGAATCCAACAAGTTTCTTGGATCGATCAAGAGTGTCATGAACATGTCTTGATGACTTAATGCTTAGAGCAGAGTGAGTTAGATTCAGGATATGACCTGGATGGGAATACGTAATGGATTTTGTACATACGTGAGAAATCATTGGAAAATGATTACGGGGTGAATGTTGATAACAATTTGAAAAAAAAAGTTTTTAAAATAAGGACTTAATGGTTAAAGAATTTCGTTGGCATTCCGATGGAGCGCGTGTGGCTCACCGGCACATCGTAACACCTCGAAATAGTCTTAGGGTGCAGTCATGTGGACTAAAGATCCCGAGAACCATGGAAAGTCACAATACATAGAATGGAGTTGTTAGTGAGAATGATAGTATGACCAAAATTGAAATATCATCGGAAGGATATCCGATCGAATGAAGTGTATTAATGTATAACATTTGAATACATAGAAAGAGTGAAAGGTCAAGTAGACATAGATACATAACACGAATTAAAAAGTTTAATAGGAATCTAGAAACTGATAATAGTTTTATGTAAAATCCAACTTGGTAATTACCTCGTGGAGACTTGGTAATTAGGCAAGAGTAGCCATCAGTCAGATTTTATGTTTCGATTTTGCATGTTTCACTTCCCGAATAATTTGATTATTCAAAAGTCCACAGTCGCTCATACCTTTCGGGAGTAAGTATGAACGAAGACTGTCGTGAATTGGTTTGTAGATTGTCTAAGGAGTTAGACATTGCAGTAAGACTGCTACAACATTCACGAGTACTTAGAAATAGAGATTTGAGTATTGGATAAACCCGCGCTCAATAGATTGCTTCATGGATTACATCACGAGCAATGTTGAGACGATAATATCGTATGATCTTGAAGCGGAGACATATGAGTTGAAATTTACGAGTCAGTTGTGCATTGATAATGCGAAAATGCATCAGTAACTCGATGTTACAAAACGCATTGTTGTGTACGATTTGATAAGTAAAAGACACAACCATATGAGTCAAAGCTTATTCGTTCCTTGACCCTGATGGGAAACAGATATCTATAGGCCTCTCGATGATTTTGAAGTTGACTTAAGTGCTGGCCAGCCTGGACTAAATTGATGTGTTCAATTAGAAGTCTGAAAGTCATAAGCAGAATCGGAAATCGGGAAACAAAGTATCGGACAGAGATTGATCTCAATCCATGTCTTGTGTCTGGAAATATCTTTTTGGACGAAGGATCATATGATCACTTATCTATGGACAGAACTGACTGGGTCAGAGTTCGACAGCAGTTTCTTGGAAGCTGCAGGTTGTTAATTAATCAAAAGATAAATTAAAGTCATAGACTTATCCAAGTGGGAGACTGTTGGATTAGGTGTCTAAGCCATGACTTTATATTTATATTTATCTTGTTAATTGAAGCAAAGTCCATTTGGGTTGCCCTCATAGCTGGAGGTCAGGATACAGTTCAGTAGAGTAAAAGGTTGATTTATTAACTCTGTAATAAATCAATAGAATTAATTAAATGGTTTATTAATATATTTAAGTGTTAATATATTAATTAGATACTATAATAATTAATTGAGATTTAATCTAGAATTAATTGGATTTAATTTAGTGAATAATTAATTAATTAAAAGTGCAGGGACTGGTTTGTATTTATTCAATAGTTGAATAACTGACAAGCCAGTAGCCAGGGGCCAAAGTGTTGGATTAGGTGTCTAAGCCATGACTAATAATTTGTATTTACCTAATTAATAGAAGCAAAGTCCATTTGGGTTGCCCTCATAGCTGGAGGTTTGGTAGAAAGTTCGGTAGAGAGAAAGGTTGGTTTATTATGGGATTAATAAATCAATAGAAATAAAAGATATGGTTTGTTAATATATTAAAGTGATAATATATTAATTAGAAACTATATTGATTGATTAATAATTAATCAGGAATTAATTGGATTAATTTCTGTGGCATTAATTAGATTAATCAGGAAGTCAGGGATTAAAGTCGTACAAATTCAATAGTTGAATTGCGACGCGCGGCGCGCCAATGTAAAGGCCGCGACGCGCGTACGTATAATCCGGAAAATGGCTGACGGCTAGGGTTTCTTGTTTCCCTATAAATAGGGAACCCTAGACCTCATTATAAGGGCTCATTCTATTATTCTCTCTGAATTTTTGTGACCTTCCTCTGGCTCCCTGGGTGTGATCTTATTTGAGGCAGGACACTTGTGCTGCTTAGCTTCAAGATTAAAACTAAAGGTTAGCTTTTCTGATTTATTCTTTTAGTTAATTTTTTGTTTGGCCTTTAGGAATTAGTTACATGTTCAAAGAGAGAAAACATAGATCTTTTCTAGGTTGCATGTGAACTTAGGTTATTTAGTTCATGGTTGCGGAAAACCTTTCAGTGGTATCAGACCATTTGGTTGTTTTCTTATTGAATTGCTGTAATAGTTTTCCTAATTAGGGTTTGAAGTTTATAAATCCTTTGGGCCTGATTTCGATTTTGGGGTTTAGGGTTTTTGAAACCCTAGCCCCTCCCCCCTTCTTTTTCGATTTTCCTGGTTAGGGTTTTAGGAGGTTTTCTATTTTTGGTTACTTTAATTGGTTAATTAAATGGATAACCTTAAACCCAGTTTGTTTGAATACGATAATTAGGGGTTTAAGATAGGTTTAAATTGATTTGATTAATTTGGAAAAACCTATCTACATTTGAATTAATTTAATTAATTGTTTAATTAAAAGATAATTCAAGGGATTTTAATTTAATTTTGATTTAATGGTTAAATTTCAAAAATTAAAGGATAAATCCTAAAATATTTTAAAAGGTTTAAAATATCTAGATTTAATTAATTTAATTAATAGTTTAATTAAAAGATAAATTAAATCAAATTTAAAGGTTTAATTTAATTTGAAATTAATAGTTAAATTTCAGGAAATTAAAAGATAAACCAGGAATATTTTAAAAGATTTAAAATACATCTTATATATATTATTAAAGGTTAATACTATATGTATAAGATAAATTGGTTAGTCAAATCATTAGTAGGCCTCATTCACGAAGCTGGTCTATAAAGTGGGTATAAGGAGACTGCCTATAAAATGGCGGTCTAACGGGTGTTCACTCTCACCCACCGCTCGCCTGATCAGTGGAGGGTCGTTAACCGAACAGTTTTGATAGGACCGCTTAATCATTAAAAGTATAATGATCAAAGTACTAGAACCCGTACAAGAATTCCCAATGTAGTTACTTTAGAAAAATGTGAATTTGATGCTAACCCATGAAATTGCACATTACACTTTATGAAACGTTGGTGGAGCGTGTGTGGGTTACCGGCACACCAATGGGGGTTCATAAAGAGTGGCAATGGGTTTCTCGGGTGTTATCATTGTTGATGGAGCGTGTGTGGTTAACCGGCACATCAATTTGAGATGATAATGGACCCCGAGAGTACCAAGCTAATTTGCATGGTTATTCACACCCGGTTTGTGATCCTCGGCATCCCAGTCACAAACGGTGGGGCATATCCGAGATTAAACATGCCATTGAACAGTTCAATGAGTCTCACAGATCTAGGAATTTCATTAGACTGAAATTGATAAAAGTTATCTACCTTAATGACCACTGTGTTGTGACTACGGCATCCCTCTTCACAGCATAGTTGGGGTATTTTGGATCCTAGCCTTGTTAAATAATATATATTGGGTAATTATTTAAAAGGATTAATTAAACTAATAAATTCTGTTTCCTTTTATAGATGTCTGAATCGAGTGTCTATTCTCATCCTCCTCCTCATTCACCCATTTCTGAGGGCTTCAGAAAGCGCCTGCTAAATATGGAAAGATTGACTGGCCTTAACTATGTGGAATGGCTTCGCAATTGGAGAATGGTTCTTGTTATTGCTGGCAAGCTACACCTCATTGAGTATCCGATCCCAGTTCCACCAAAACATGTCATCACAAAAGGTCTTTATGATGAGCATGACCTATTATTTGATGAATCCGAGGAAGTTCGTGACCTCATGCTATTGACCATTGTGTTGGATTAGGTGTCTAAGCCATGACTTGTAATTGAACTTTTATCTTATGGTTAAAAGCAAAGTCCATTTGGGTTGCCCTCATGGGTGGAGGAAAGATAGTTCAGTAGAGAGAATAGTTGATTTATTAATTGTATAATAAATCAATAGAATATATATATATGGTTTATTAATATATTTAAGTGCTAATATATTAATTAGAAACTATATTAATTAATTGAGATTTAATCTAGAATTAATTAGATTTAATTTGGAGATTAAATTAATTAATTAAAAGGTGCAGGGACTGGTTTGGTATTTATTCAATAGTTGAATAACTGGCCAGGAAAACCAGGGACCAAAAGTGGCGCCACCTTGGAGGCTTCTCCAAGGGTTTGGCGAAACCCTAATTAGGGTTTTGGTAAGCCTGGTCCAAGTGGTCAAAAGCCTTGTCCAATTGGAGGCTCCTTAGGGTTTCAGGTGTAACCCTTGGAGGCTATAAAAGGAACCCCCTGGCACCTCATTCTTCACGCCATCTTCTCTCTGGATTTACTCTGCTGGACTGATTCTTCCATCCCCTGGGTGTGACTTTCATCTGAGGCAGGATAATTTTGCTGCTGCTTAAAAGGATCATAAGATCAAAGGTTGGTTTTTCTTAATTCTTCTTTAGAATTGAATTGTATCTTTTAGGTTCTTAGTTCTAATCTTCATAGAAGAAAACATAGATCAATATTAGGGTTGCATGTGAACCTTAGGTTATTTTGTGTTCATTGATTGCATAGAAACCCTTCAGTGGTATCAGAGCTAGCTTGTTTTCTTGTGTTTGATTATGAACTGCATAAACTGTTTTGTACCTAAGGGTTTTTTTTGCGAAAATAAACCCTTGGGAGGAGGCTAAAATCGATCCCAAGGCTAGGGTTTCCTAACCCTAGCCGCCACCCTCCTTGGTCCCTTCCTTGATTGCTTGATTTGCTTGCCTTATTTGTGTGTTGTTATTTTTGGTAACTAAATCAATTGAAATAACTTGAACCCTTTTATTTGGCATGTGAATTTCGAAAATCTAAGGGCCAATACAGATTAATTAATTTGATTAATTTGGTAATATCTACATTAGATTTAATTAATTTAATTAATTGATTAATTAAAGGCAAATTAAATCTGCTTTAAGAATTAATTAAAATTTTCAAGAAAATTAGGATAATTTGAGAAAATTAGAATTTAATTAATTCTAAGATATTTTAATGAGATTAAAATATATCTTATATATATTTAAAATTAAAAGTTAATTTAATATGTATAAGAAAATTGGTTAGTCTACCGCTAGTAAGCCTCATTCACAAAACTGTCCTATAAAGAGGGTATAAGGCGACTGACTATAAAATGTTAGTCTAATGGGTATCTACTCTTACCCACCGCTCTCCTGGTCAGTCGAGTGTCGTTAGCTGAACGGGTATGATAGAACCGCTAAGCCTCTTAAAAGTATAATGCTACAATTGAAAGTACTAGAACCCTAAAACAAATCCCAATCTAGTTACTTTAGGAAAATGTGAATTTGATGCTACCCCATGAAATTGCACATTGCACTTTATGAAACGTTGGTGGAGCGTGTGTGGTTTACCGGCACACCAATAGGGGTTCATAAAGAGTGGCAATGGGTGTCTCGGGTGTTATCATTGTTGATGGAGCGTGTGTGGTTTACCGGCACATCAATTTGAGATGATAATGGATCCCGAGAGCACCAAGCTAATTTGCATGGTTATTCACACCCGGTTTGTGATCCTCGGCATCCCAGTCACAAACGGTGGGGCATATCCGAGATTAAACATGCTATTGAACAGTTCAATAAATCTCATAAGAAACTAGGAATTCCATTTATAATAAGATTATTTTTCCGCGGTGGAATCGGCTGAATCGTCATTCGCCTACCTTTATAAAATTTGCTTATAGATTACGGCATCCCTCTTCTATGTTGCAAATTGTTATAGTTGGATCCTAGCCTTATTTTATATTGGGACCGACAAGTATCTAATTAAACTTACCTTCTTTTATAGATGTCTTCTGCTGATCAATCCGCTCCCCAATCAAACTCCAGTGTTCCCTCAATCCTCTCACTATGTTCCAGGGTTCAATTGAACGGGACAAACTATAATGACTGGATTAGAAACATCAAGATGGCTCTGAGGTATGAGAACAAAGAGTATGTTCTCGAGACCGAGCTTGTCGATGTCGACCCCGAAACTGCTACTCCCGAGGAAATTGCCTCGTACCAAAAACATACTGATGATGCAACCAAAGTGGCCTGCATCATGATCGCCACAATGAACCCCGAATTGCAGAGAATATACGAAGACTACTGGCCCTATGAGATGCACAAGGAGCTTGCAGAAAAGTTCCGCAAGCAAGAGCGCATCGAGAGGTGCGAAGTGGTCAAGGACTTCACGAACAGCAAACCCAAAGATGGAGAGTCCATCTGCGCTCATGTGCAAAGAATGCAAGGTTACGTGGAGCGGCTTAGAAAGCTTGCGATGCCTGTACCGGAACAGTTGGCCGTTGACATAGTGCTTAACTCGTTGCCGAGTTCTTATGACCAGTTCAGGCTGGCTTATCATTTGAACAACAATCAGGCTAATATGACTGAGTTGCATCGCATGCTTCGAGTAGCTGAAGACGGGATGAAGGGTAAAAGTGTACCCTCGGTTAATCAGCCCGTTCTAGCCATTGGAAGTGGCAAAGGAAAGAAAAGGAAGGGCCCTCCTAAGCAAAATTGGAGGGAAAAGGTTCAGGCCGGGTCATCCAGTAATGGCTCGAGAACCAAGACTTCCCAAATTCCTTGTGTGGCCAACCCCGATGAAGCAAACTGTTTCTACTGCAAAGAAAAGGGCCATTGGAAGAGAAGCTGCCCCAAATACTTGCAGGATGTCAAGGATGGGAAAGTAAAGCCATCGACAGCAGGTATATACACTATCTCTAAAAACTCACCATCTTCTAATTCTTGGGTCCTTGATACAGGATGTGGTTTTCACATTTGTTCTGATATGCAGGGCCTAAAGGAAAGCAGGGAGGTGGAGCACGGTAGACTGAACTTGATCATGGGCAATAGGAGATCGTCCCCTGTTACCAAGATTGGAGTTTATAGTTTAGTGCTTAGTAGTGAAGTTTGTTTAGATTTATTAGATTGTTGCTATTCGCCAGAAATGGCAAGAAACATTATTTCATTTCACGCATTATTCAGACAAGGATTTCATTTTTCTTTTGATAATAATATTGGATCTATTTCTGTTTTCAAAAATGGTATTTTGAATTTTACTGCTTATCCTTATAATGGTGTGTATGAAACTGTGAAATGTGTTGACAATCTAGGACAAAGTGTAAATTATATTGATTCTACTAGTGACGTGGAAAAGGCATGTCTGTGGCATAGTCGGCTCGGGCACATCAGCAAGAAACGCATCGCCCAACTCCAAAAGGATGGAGTGTTGGAATCATTCGACCTCAAGTCGGATGATGTATGCGAATCTTGTCTGTTGGGCAAGATGACTAAATCACCTTTCAAAGGGTCTTTTGAAAGAGGTGAGGGTCTATTGGACATTATTCACACGGATGTGTGTGGTCCATTCAGATCAACCACAAAGGATGGCACGCGGTTCTACGTGACTTTTACCGACGATTTTAGTAGATACGGTTACATCTACTTGATCAAGCACAAGTCGGACACCTTTGAAAAGTTCAAAGAGTTTAAGAACGAAGTAGAGAATCAATTAGGCAGGAAGATAAAGATGCTCAGATCCGACAGAGGCGGAGAGTATCTAAGTATCGAGTTCCTGGACTATCTAAAGGAATGCGGAATAGTTTCGCAGTTGACACCTCCCAGGACACCACAGTTGAACGGTGTTGCAGAGAGGCGCAACCGAACCCTGTTGGACATGGTTCGTTCCATGATGAGTCGAGCTTCACTTCCCATTCACTTCTGGGGGTATGCCTTAGAGACTGCCGCCCATATCCTCAATCTTGTCCCAACTAAGAAGGTTGCGAAAACACCTCATGAGATGTGGACGGGGAAAGCTCCCTCGTTGGCACATATCAAGGTCTGGGGTTGTGAGGCTTTCGTTAGACGAGAGACTCAAGACAAACTCGCAGACAGAAGCGAAAGGTGTTTCTTCATTGGTTATCCCAAACAGTCCTTTGGATATCTATTCTACAGACCGAGCGAGGACGTGGTCTTTGTAGCTAGACGAGCAGTCTTTCGAGAGAGAGAGCTCGTATTCAAAGAGGACAGTGGGAGTACCATTGATCTGGAAGAAATTCAAGAGTCATCAGATGACGCAACCTTAGGAGAAACTAGCAACCAACATGAGGATGAAGTTCCTGTTGGACCGACAGATGTATCCTTACCTCTTAGGCGTTCTGGTAGGGTTAGCATGCCACCCGAGTTTTATGGGTTCCATATAACTTCGGATGGGGACACTTTTGTCAGTGATAGGACACTGATAAATTTGGATGAACCAGCTAACTACCAGGAAGCAGTGGCGGGCCCTGAGTCTGCCAAGTGGAAAGAGGCCATGGATAGCGAGATCAAGTCCATGTATGACAATCAAGTTTGGAACTTGGTTGACAATGTACCGGGTCGAAAGACAGTCGGGTGCAAATGGATCTTCAAGAAGAAGACAGACATGGACGGAAAGGTACACACTTTCAAGGCAAGACTGGTTGCGAAGGGTTTTACTCAAACCCCAGGGGTTGATTATGACGAGACCTTCTCACCAGTAGCTAAGATAAAGTCTATCAGGATTATGCTGGCCATAGCTGCATTTCATGACTATGAAATTTGGCAGATGGACGTCAAAACCGCTTTCCTTAATGGGAAGCTGACTGAGGATGTTTACATGAATCAGCCAGAGGGTTTTGTCGATGCAAAGTATCCTAATAAGGTGTGTAAGCTTGAGAGATCAATCTACGGATTGAAGCAAGCTTCTCGCAGCTGGAATCTTTGTTTCCATGAGAAAGTCAAAGAGTTTGGCTTCTCTAGGAGCGAGGATGAGTCCTGCGTATATGTCAAGGCTAGTGGGAGTATAGTCACCTTTCTGGTGCTGTATGTCGATGACATACTGCTCATGGGAAACGATATTCCAACCTTGCAAGATGTTAAGGCTTGGCTTGGGAAATGTTTCGCCATGAAGGACCTAGGAGAGGCTGCCTATATTCTTGGGATTAGAATATTGAGAGATAGGAAGAAGAGACTGATTGGACTCAGTCAGGGTACATACTTGGATAAGGTACTAAAGAGGTTTAGTATGGAAAATTCCAAGAAGGGAGAGCTGCCTATTCAAAGTAATGCGAAGCTGAGTAAGACTCAAAGTCCGAGTACAGACAAGGAAATAGCTGAGATGAGTCGAGTACCATACGCTTCAGCTGTGGGATCGATCATGTACGCTATGACGTGTACTCGCCCTGACGTGGCTTTTGCTTTAAGCATGGTCAGTCGGTACCAGGGTAACCCTGGAAGGGCACATTGGATAGCTGTGAAAAATATACTCAAGTATCTGCGAAGGACAAAGAACATGGTGTTAGTCCTCGGTGGCAGTGATACCTTGAGAGTTGAAGGATATACAGATGCCAGCTTTCAGACGGATAGAGACAGTGGTCGGTCTCAGTCGGGCTGGGTATTCCTTTTGAACGGTGGAGCAGTTACTTGGAAAAGTTCCAAGCAAGAAACAGTGGCTGATTCTACGTGCGAATCAGAATACATAGCAGCAAGTGAAGCGTCAAAGGAAGCGGCTTGGCTGAAGAACTTTATCGGTGACCTTGGAGTAGTCCCGAGTATTCAGGAGCCCTTGGAACTGTTCTGCGATAATGAAGGTGCGGTCGCCTTGACAAAGGAACCGCGAGATCATGGAAAGTCCAGACATATCGACAGAAAGTACCACTACATCAGGCATAGGGTAGAAGAAGGTCACCTCCTTGTAAAGAGGGTATCATCGGAAGATAATCCTGCAGATCCCTTGACAAAGGCTCTGAGTAGGATTAAGCATAATCAGCATGCTAGGAGCATTGGATTAAGAGATGATATAAGTTTTAGTAATTAGATAGGTTCGAAACTTGTAACAATGTATTGTATTTGACTCTTGTGATTTAATAATAGAGATTTATTATGGTTCACTACTCTTGTCAGTACTTTATCATTGTGTTTCATTTTGCATGTTTTACTTCCTGAATAATTGGATTATTCAAATATCCACAGTCGATTACACTTTAAGGGAGTAAGTGTGAAGTAAGACTGTCATGAATTGGTAATAGATTGTCTAAGGAGTTAGACATTGCAATTGGATTGCTGAACCATTCGTGAGTACTTGGAAATGGAGATTTGAGTATTGGATAAACCCGCGCTCAATGGATTGCTTCATGGATTACATCACGAGCAATGTTGAGACGATAATATCTTTTGATCTTTAAGCTAAGACATATGAGTTATGATTTATTAGACGGTTGTTCATTGATAATATGAAAACGCATCGGTAACTCGGTGTTATAAAACGTATTGTTGTGAGTGATTTGTCTGGTAAAAGACATAAGTATATGAGTCGAAGTTTATTCGTCCCTTGACCCTAACGGGAAACAGATATCTGTAGGCCTCTCGATGATTTTGAAGTTGACTAAAATGGTTGGCCAACCGGGACTAAATTGGTAGTCTAAGAGTCATATGCAAATCGGAAATCGAGGAACAGTGAATCAGACCAGATTGATTTTATCCATGTCTTGAGTCTGAAAAATATCTTGTTGGACGGAGGATCATCTGATCACTTATCTTTGGACAGAACTGACTGGGTCAGAGTTCAGACAATTAAAGTCATAGACTTATCCAAGTGGGAGACTGTTGGATTAGGTGTCTAAGCCATGACTTGTAATTGAACTTTTATCTTATGGTTAAAAGCAAAGTCCATTTGGGTTGCCCTCATGGGTGGAGGAAAGATAGTTCAGTAGAGAGAATAGTTGATTTATTAATTGTATAATAAATCAATAGAATATATATATATGGTTTATTAATATATTTAAGTGCTAATATATTAATTAGAAACTATATTAATTAATTGAGATTTAATCTAGAATTAATTAGATTTAATTTGGAGATTAAATTAATTAATTAAAAGGTGCAGGGACTGGTTTGGTATTTATTCAATAGTTGAATAACTGGCCAGGAAAACCAGGGACCAAAAGTGGCGCCACCTTGGAGGCTTCTCCAAGGGTTTGGCGAAACCCTAATTAGGGTTTTGGTAAGCCTGGTCCAAGTGGTCAAAAGCCTTGTCCAATTGGAGGCTCCTTAGGGTTTCAGGTGTAACCCTTGGAGGCTATAAAAGGAACCCCCTGGCACCTCATTCTTCACGCCATCTTCTCTCTGGATTTACTCTGCTGGACTGATTCTTCCATCCCCTGGGTGTGACTTTCATCTGAGGCAGGATAATTTTGCTGCTGCTTAAAAGGATCATAAGATCAAAGGTTGGTTTTTCTTAATTCTTCTTTAGAATTGAATTGTATCTTTTAGGTTCTTAGTTCTAATCTTCATAGAAGAAAACATAGATCAATATTAGGGTTGCATGTGAACCTTAGGTTATTTTGTGTTCATTGATTGCATAGAAACCCTTCACATTGACCCCGAGTTCCGCAGGGATTTTGGATCCCTAGAGCCGTATGAGTTAATACAATTGGTTGAGGAAAAGTTCCAAGAACCTGTTGAATAGGAACGAGCTAGGATCTTCAAAAGTCTTGCAGAGTGCAAGCTAAAAGAAGGAAGTAGCATCGATTCACATGTTCTCAAGATTGAGAGATACATAGGCGAATTGTACAAACTTGGTCATCCAATTAGTCAGGAAATGAGTGTTAAGATCCTACTTGATTCGCTGACTAATAGGTATGATCTGTTCATTCAGACGTATAGAAAGGAAGACCGGAAAAAGACTTTTATGGAAATGCGTTCTCTGTTGACCCTATACGAGTCACTCATGGACAGGCATTGCTCCACTGGTTTGGCTACTTCTGGATTGAGTCCAGTGAAGAGATGCAGCAAGAAACGTTCCAGATCGTCTGGACATGTTCTGAGATGTCTTAAACTGGGAATCCATAGGATCGGATACAGTCACGGAAAGATTGGAAAATGCTCCAAGGTAAAATCTTTAGAAATTCAGGTTTATCTAAAAACTTCGAAACTCCTGATCCATAATTCCTTAATACATAATGTGATAGTCACGTTTGGTTTGTATGCAGGGAATCAGTAGGGTACAGGACTTTGACGCATAGGAGCACTTTTGGATTGGATCTCCAGCTCATGCAGTTTTGAAGTTTAGTTAGATATTACAATCTTGTTATTAGATTATTAGATGCAAACGACATTGTTTTCATATAGTACATTGTTCGAGGATTTTTGTGTTTTAATAAAATGTTGATTTTCTTTTGATTGTTTTAATTATCCTTGAAATGTTGTGTGAATGTGTTAATGGCATAAATGGTAATAACTTGAATATTGATACATCCAATGGGATTGGACTTATAAATTGTGTTCTTTATGATTGTTAAAGTGAATTTTATGAGAATCACTTCAACCAAAGGTCCAGTTGGACAGGACTTTGGAATCATTTGACTTAGAGTCACATGATGAATTGAGTGCTTAATAAAATTAATTGTGGCAAGAAAGGAATCACCCAAAGATCCAATGGATAGGATTTTGGAATCAGTTGACTTGGAGTCAGGTGATGATTGCATGTCTTGAACAATATTAACAAAGTCATAAATGTACATGGAGATGTAAAGGTATTAAGATTTTGAGCGACAGACACATAAGTTACTGTGTATTGCTCGAATCTTCGAACAGAACACGATTAGTTATGCTTCAAAATATTTGCCAAATAGTTTGACAAATATGGCTTCGCTTATCGGAATAAGCGATTGATTGGAATCTTGAAGTGTTTAAGGATTTCAAAGGAAGTATAAGATCAACAGAACCTGAATGACTACATAGACTGAGAAAATGTTTCACAGTTTATCCTCTTCCAAGAACACTAATGGTTATAATGTGTCTTAGGGAAGATGATGGAGCATTGATCGAAATAGTTTTGATCCTCGATGTATAAGATACATTTCCGATTAGTATTTCAATGAATTAAATATTCAACCAGTCAGACCGCAGAAACCATATTCCGACCATATCTTAGACTAAGTAGGTTATGTCGACACTATCTGAAATGTAAAGCTAGGATCGTCCCACTAGTACATAGAAAGTCCAGGGTCATGTAGCATTCGTCTAAATCTTATGACAAGCCTGAAACTGATCAGCAATGTCGTTTCATTGGCCACTCCGGTTATCCTTGAAAGAAGAGTCCTTTTAGAAAGAGCTCATGTTCTAAGGAAACAGTGGGAGTAAGAATAATCCTGAAGGAGTTCAGGGATTAGCCAAGTGAAAGAACCTTTAGTCACCACTGGGTCTTGACCAGGAATTAGATTCATGTTAAACCTGACATACCCTCTCTTCGCTTGACCAGTAGTTATTGTCACTGTCATAAGGAGTTATGATTTGGGTGATATACCAAGTAGTGGTAAAACACTAAAGATGGTACGGATAAGTAATCCGACTACTGGAAGCATTGGTGAGCCCGGTTGCTGCCAAATAAGAGAACCTTACCGCGAGACACAGTCTATGTGACAGTTTGATTGAACTTTACAACTGGTCTAGGAACCAGTGGGAGTAATTGAATCATCAAAAGAAGGGAACATAGAAATGTACTTACAGAACATCTGGTTGAATGAGTCATCACTTGGAGTCAAGCAATTGATTATGAGAGAAGCACTCTCAATAGAAGATGTAATCTGAGAGGATTCTGCGTGGCATAGTGTGAGTCGTTAGTGGAGCGTGTGTGGTTTACCGGCACACTAATATGGACTCACATAGAGCATGCCATTACAAAAGGTACATGGCCCAGGGATTCGTCCCATGGGCATCTCGCAAGAAAGGACATTCGGATTCTCAAAATAGGCCAAAAGGTTTGGATTTTGTGAATAGCCTGAAAGATTTCCTTTAATATGTCGGAAAGGTTTGATTTCGGTTTCGCAAAATGTGTCATAAGTTCTGGATTTTGTGAATAGTCCGAAAGAGTCATATAACGGTGTCAAAGCCAGTGGGAGTATCGTTGTTATCTGCTATCATTGTATGTGGGTTACATACTGGTTCTAGGAAACGTCTCTTATCATTACAAAGTGTAATGACTTGGTGTTAAGAAACGGTTCGCTATGAAAGACTTTAAGAGATACAACATACTCAGGTGATTGTGAACATCTATTAGATAGATCAGATGTCTGCCAATATGATCTTGATGAGATTCAAGATGCAAAACCCCAGGAATGGAGTTTCCTGTCATTACAAAGTGTAATGAATTGGCATGAAAGAAACAAAGAAGGTGCAGCATACTCACGTAGTTCACAGATATCTATCAGATAGATGAGACTGACAGTATAGACTTAGCCGTTGAGAATATGATCTTGATGGGATTCAAGATGCATAAGAAAGAGTCTCCGAAAGGAAATGTTTCCGGAAATCATGACACAAGGATCATTGGTAATCTTAGGATTCCGAAAGGGCTTGGAATGAGATTACATCAGGTTCCTCGAGCCTCTTGGACAAATCAGAAGTGTTACGAACATATCCTGATGACTTAATGCTTAGATCATTGTAAGTTGGATTCAGGATATTGCCTGGCTGAGAATACTGAATGGATTTTTGAACAAACGTGAGAAATCATTGGGAAATGATTAGGGTGATTGATTTGAAAGGGTTTTCAAATCGGTAATTGTTTACACCGGAACGTGGTGCTGTAGGACTTCATGGTTAAAGAATTTCGTTGGTTTCTGATGGAGCGCGTGTGGTTCACCGGCACATCATGACACCTCGAAATTGTCTTAGGGTGTAGTCATGTAGACTAAAGACCAAAGAACCATGGGCAGTCACGGTACACATCACCGGAATGGAGTTGTAAAAGAGAATGACAGAATGACAAATTGAGATATCATCGGAAGAGTATCCGATAGGATCATCTGCAATAAAGTGTATAGGTGTTAGACACTTAGATACATAGAAAGAGTGAAAAGGTCATAGACATAGATATAAATGTTTTGAATTGAAAGTCTAAAAGAGAATAAGAAACCAATAATAGTTATGATAAATCCGACTTGGTGATTACCTCGTGGAGACTTGGTAATGAGCAGGAGTAGCTACCAGTCAGATTTTATGTTTCGCTTTTGCATGTTTTACTTCCTGAATAATTGGATTATTCAAACATCCACAGTCGTTCATACTCTTAGGGAGTAAGTATGAAGGAAGACTGTCATGAATGGGTTTGTAGATTGTCTAAGGAGTTAGACATGGCAATAAGATTGCTGCAACGTTCATGAGTACTTGGAAATGGAGATTTGAGTATTGGATAAACCCGCGCTCAATGGATTATATCACGAGCAATGTTGAGATGATAATATCTTATGGTCTTAAAGTGGAGAGATATGAGTTATAATTTGCAAGGCGGTTGTTCATTGATAGTAAGAAAACGCATCGGTAACTCGGTGTTATAAAACGTGCTGTTGTGAGTGATTTGTCGGGTAAAAGATATAACATATTAGTCGAAGCTTATTCGTCCCTTGACCCAGACGGGAAACAGATATCTGTTGGCCACTCGATGATTTTGAAGTTGACTGGAGCGCTGGCCAGCCAGGACTGAATTGATGCGTTCAATTGGAAGTCTGATAGTCATAAGCAAAATCGGAAATCGGGAAAACAGTGTCAGACAGAGATTGATCTCAATCCATGTCTCATGTCTGAAAATATCTTGTTGGACGGAGGATCATCTGATCACTTATCTATGGACAGAACTGACTAGGTTAGAGTTCGGCAGCAATATCTAGGAAGCTATAGGTTGCTGATTGATTAGAGGATAAATTCGTAATTATAGTCATAGACTTATCCAAGTGGGAGACTGTTGGATTAGGTGTCTAAGCCATGACTAATAATTTTTATTTACCTAATTAATAGAAGCAAAGTCCATTTGGGTTGCCCTCATAGCTGGAGGTTTGGTAGAAAGTTCGGTAGAGAGAAAGGTTGGTTTATTATGGGATTAATAAATCAATGGAAATAAAAGATATGGTTTGTTAATATATTAAAGTGATAATATATTAATTAGAAACTATATTGATTGATTAATAATTAATCAGGAATTAATTGGATTAATTTCTGTGGCATTAATTAGATTAATCAGGAAGTCAGGGATTAAAGTGTTGAAATTTGAGAGTTGGATCGAGATTCAAAAATGCGGAATAATGTAAATAAACAAGATCAAGAACAGACAATATGAAGAACTGATGTCAAATGATTAACAATGCAACTCAAGAACAATTCGATGTGAACTATTCTGTATGAGCGCCGTGAAGAGATTACAAAAGTTAACCCTAACAAGGGTACGAATAAGCTATTTAAACAAAAACTAAGTATGGAAGGACAGACCCATTCCATAACCGATAGCAAAATTATAGGCTAAAAATCGGGCAACAAATCCGATCAGCATATTTGACTCAATCTTAATTTGTGACTCAACAATCTCCCCCTTTGAGTCAAAAATGCGATTTCTCATCATTCTTCAGGTTTTACTTCACTTGTTTGTCTGTCAAACACCTTCGGAATGATTGCCAGGATCCTTTTTCGGAATTCAATGTACCACCTTAACATGTCGTTGATACAGGTTTTATCATCAGTGGTGTTGGATGGGAGTTTATTGATGATGTGAAGAATATGTTCCAACACTGGAGTCTTGTAGAGATGTTTGTCCAAAAGAAAGAATATTCTTTTAATATTCTCACGGCCTTCCTTTGAATTGTATGCCACACTCCAGTTTGAGTTGACAATTTTTCCGATTTTGCGCTTGTTCAGATTTTTGGGCGGAGGACGTCTCACAGTTAAAGGGACTTTGTCTAGAACTCCAGCAACTTCAACATCCAACTTCGCAATTTCAAGAATATAGAATCCAATCATTCTTTTGACATGATTAAAAAGAGGATAATACTTTTGTTCTCTCGACAAGATGTTGAAGATATCCAGTCGAATGGATTCATGAAAGGTAGATCAGCAAGTGAAAATTCCATCTTCTCTTTATCATCTCCTCTGAAAGCCAAAAATCTTGAGTTCATGAATGGAACAGTAACCTCAGGAAGACGAGGAGTTAGTGGTACAATCTTTTTCAAACTCCACGTTAAATGTTGAGGACGCGCATTCTTCAAATAGAAAGTGAACAGCAAATCATTCACTTCCGAACTGGAAAGACGGGTGTCTTTGAGTTCCTCAAACCCTCGGAACATGAGAGCTTTTGCATTCATCGGAAAGTCGAACTGCGAGTTTACATCATTGCTTGTATTGTACGAGGCTATTGGTTGAAGCCAGTTCTCCACAGGCTCAGTAATTGCTTCCATTGTCATTCTTTTATAGTGCCAGGGAGGAAACAAAGACATTTGTGTTTTCAGGAGTAACTCAGCCTCCATTTTGGCAGCTTCCTCAGCATCAAGTTTCCGAGTAAGATTGAGAATTTCATCAATTTCCTTTTCCCTGTTCGAATTCATAGCGTTCGGATCAGATTCTCTTTCTTCCAAAATCTTCTTGTCTTTGTCTTTTGATGGACCAGCGCCTCCTTCGGCATTTTCATTGGGTTTGTAGAATGCGGATGAGTATGCAGATGAGAGATACACGATTGGAACCTCCTCTGAAGCAGTTAGGGCTTTGCAGATCCTGGAGAATTTGAGACATTCGATCATCGGTTGAAGGGCGTCATTATACTTCGAAGAGTGAAGATCAATAATCATGTTCTGATTTTGTTTGATCTTCAACATTAGAGATGAGGAAGTATTTTCATTTGCTGAGGATGAAGCAGCCATTGGAGAGTTCTTGAATATTCGTGAGAGAAAGAGGGCTTTGAAGATGAAGAGTTCTGTGGAGAGAAGAGGAGCGGAGAAGAGAAATAATGAGCCAGAAATCCTTTAAATATCCCTTGAAGAGTGATTTGAAAAGGAAATCCCCCTTCAGTCGATTACGGTTCCCTAGAATCACGCCGTATCATCATGAGTAACCCCCAAATTTCGCATTGCAGGCGCGTGAAAATCGATAAAGTAGCTGCTGTGGAGAGGACGTTATAACGGCCATGTCAGGATTATCTCATCCAAAATTTTGAAAAATATTGAAGAGTAAAATAAAAATTGCCACGTCATCGATCTTAATCCTTATCAAAAGAAAATCAACCAGAGTTAGAAAAATCAAATAATGATTTTTGTGCAAGAGTGTGCCAAAGATAAAGAAGAAAATCAAGATTTATTTGGTAGTCTGTGATGTCGGAATGACATAAAACTGAGTGATCCCGGGCAATGATCTCTTCCTTTGGAATCAAGAGAGATTCAAAAGTGGTTTGTGTGGTTTCCCGTTGAATTACGATCAATTGATTGATAAGAATCATTGAAAGGTTTCTTTTAAAATGTTAACTTAATGGGTTGGGTTTAACTGTCTTTCGGATTCCGAAAACGTGAGAAATGCTCGAAATCGGAAAACAGTACTTGTATGACCGGAGAAGTCATAAAAACAAGTAAGGGTTAGGAGAATTTTATGTGACTTGTGAAATGTTTAGAAATCTCAAAAAAAAAATTAAAACTGGATCTTTTTGGATAGAAATTACTTGGGTAGAGTAGATTTCATAAAGAACACGCAAAAGTGAAAGATTGAGATTCCTTTTAAAGTTTTCGTCAATTCCTTAGTGGCATTGGATTTTTGGGTTTCATTCGAAATGATGGTAAAAACAATTCCGAAATCATGAACACAGAATTTGTGTAACCATCAGTTTTCAGTGGTAATGCTGAAGACCTTCATAAGGGTTACAGTTATATGGAAGTGTAGTGAATATGGAGAAATAATAGAAGGGTCAAGGAAGGATGATAAGTCTCACAGCGCCCCATGGTGAAAATGAGTTGCGATCTTTGACTAGAATTTCCGAAATCATATATTGAAATGGGTTGAGATTTCAATAATCATGGATATTCGTTTTTGGTACTTAGAAAGTAAGGAAAAAAATCAATTCAAAAGTAGTTACAAAAAAATTGTATTCTTGCTGAAGAATGCTGACAAGGATTTGGCTATCATGAGAAAACACTTAATGCTCCGGCGAAAAGAAAGGAAAACGTCCAATCAGTTGCTAATCAGCCGTCTTCGCCTTTATGAAACATAATAATGACAGCAGGCTGCATCATTACTTCATAAAGTAATTAAATAACCACACTTGGAAGCTTAACCGGTGTCATTTCTGCCTATAAAAAGGAAGCATTGTTAGTAGAAAACATCCACATCCAAAAAAAATTTACCACCAAAAGAGAAAACACATGGCGCTTCGTCCCTACAACCGTAATGATAAGGTGGAGGTCAAAATGCAAGAGGGTGACTACGCCGGAGGAATCTATGGCGGGGTTGTCACGAGAGCGTGGCATCACCAATATGAGGTGAGAATGACTACTCTTAACAACGGCGAGGGTGGGGGGCCACTGATCGTCCCTACAAGCTACCCTTTTCTGCAGCCTGTCCCACCAAGAATTTTGGTGGTGTTCAAGCAATTCGACCTTGTTGAGGTCTGGCACAGAAGAGGATGGTGGCCGGCGGTGATCATTCGGACCACTCCCCACAACCAGTTCCATGTGGGACTGGCTGATGGAAGTCGTCTTTTTGTTGACGAGAGTGAGCTGCGCCTCTACCAAGCTTTCCATCCCGGTGATCCCCCTATGTGGCATTATTACAAGCTATAGGTTGAAGTTGTGTTTGTTTAGGCTTTTGATGTAACAACTTTTGTTCACGTAGCTTGAATAAAATTTAGTTTTCTGGTGTTTTCTGATTTCTGATTGAATTCTTTATCTGCATTCGCATGGATATGGGCAAGAAGAACAAAAAAAAATACACAACACAGGAAATAAAAAGAAAAAAATTAAATAAGGCAAACAAAAAAAATATTTTTGAGATATATCAAAATAAAGAAAACAAATGGCTGAAATAAGTAAAGCAAAAAAAATAAAACAAGAAATATTTTTGGTATTTTGAAGAGGAAAGAAAATAAAACAATAAAACAGAAAAACACAAAAAAAATAAATAAAGAAAACGAAGTTTTAGAAAGGATACATGCGTTCCAAATCTTCTATGTCAAAAATCCGATTCCGAGGCATTCCGATTTTCGGACTCAATCGGAATCTCAGCTAGATATCGGAACGGATTCAGCTTCCATCATTCCGAGACCATGAAGAATTCTGTTGAATGCTAGTTCAGGAAGGGCCTTTGTGAAGATGTCAGCTAGTTGATCATTTGAGCGTACGAAATGAACCTCGATGTTGCCGTCTTCAACATGATCTTTGATAAAATGATATCTGAGTGCAATGTGTCTAGTCTTTGAATGTTGCACTGGATTGTGACAGATCCGAATCGCACTTTCGGAATCACAGTAAAGAGGAATACGTTTCATATTAACTCCATAATCTCTCAGTTGATTTTGAATCCAGATTATCTGAGAGGTACATGAAGCAGCAGCGATGTATTCAGCTTCAGCTGTTGAGAGTGACACACAAGTTTGTTTCCTTGATTGCCAGCTTACGAGTTTGCCATCGAGAAGTTGACATCCTCCTGAAGTGCTTTTGCGATCCAATCCACAACCGCCAAGATCAGCATCGGAAAATGCTTGAACAAAGAAGCCTGATCCTGATGGATACCATAGTCCAAGAGAGGTTGTTCTTTTAAGGTATCGGAATATATTCTTCACATCATTGTGATGTGGCTCTCTAGGATTTGCCTGAAATCTTGCGCAGTAACAAACAGCAAACATAATGTCAGGTCTGCTCGAAGTGAGATAGAGAAGTGAACCTATCATTTGACGATAAAGAGTGATATCTGCTGCAGGTTTGTCTAGTGAAGGAGTGAGTTTTGTTCCGAAAGCCATCGGAACTTTGACTTTAGAATCTCCCTTCATTCCGAATTTCTCTAAGAGAGACTTGGTATAAGCTTCCTGATTGATGAATATGCCTTCTGAGCTTTGTCTGATGTTAAGTCCGAGAAAGAAATTGATTTTACCCATCGAGCTCATTTCAAATTTTGTCTCCATCAGCTTTCGGAATTCAGCGGTCAGGCTAGGATGAGTAGATCCGAAAATGATATCATCGACATAGATTTGAACAATCATCAGATGACTTCCTTCCTTTTTGCGAAAGAAGGTTGGGTCGACAGATCCTTGCTTGAACTTGGATTGCTTGAGAAACCGAGTTAAAGTTTCATACCAAGCTCTTGGAGCTTGTCTTAGGCCGTAAACAGCTTTGTCTAATACATAGCAATGATCAGGATGTTTACTGCTCACAAAGCCTGGAGGCTGTTCGACGTAGACTGTTTCTTCTAATTCTCCATTCAGAAATGCGCACTTGACATCCATCTGATAGACATCGAAACCTTTGTGTGCTGCATAAGCAAGAAAAATCCGAACGGATTCTAGTCTGGCTACTGGTGCAAAAGTTTATTCATAATCAATTCCTTCTTCTTGACAGTAACCTTTGACAACCAGTCTTGCTTTGTTTCGTATGACATTCCCTTCTTTGTCTAACTTGTTTCGAAAGACCCATTTCATTCCAAGAACTGATGCTTTTTCTGGAGTCGGAACCAATCGCCACACCCTGTTGCGTTCAAATTCATTTAACTCATCTTGCATTGCTTGAACCCAGTCAGCATGATCAAGTGCTATTTTAACTGTTTTAGGTTCAACCTTGGAGATAAACGAATGAAACATGCAAAATTCCACTTTAGAAAATAATGCGGCTTGCTTTTCTTTAGCTTGAGCTCGAGTAAGAACACCAGCAGAAGTCGTTCCGATGATTTGAGATTTTGGATGATCTCTTGTCCATTTTATCATTGGAGGATAATTTGGATCATATTCAGGATTAATTTCTGAAATGATTTCTTCTGCTTCCGAATGTACCTCTGACTGTGTGTCAAGGTCATTATTTTCAAGGTCATTCTCCCCCTGGAAGTTTGCATCGTTTCTATCATCAGGGTGATCTTGTTCAACTGGTAGAGTGGTTGACTCGGACTCAGGAGTCATACTCTCCCCTTGAATAGTTGATGATCCCTCCCCCTGGATTGGTGCATCTGCAATAGGAGTTAGACTCTCCCCCTGGATTGGTGCATCAGTAATGGGAGTTGAAGCATTGTTCGGAATCGGAACATCAGTGGAGTGTTCTTGTGAAGAATCGTTTTCACTAACTGTATTTTCTATAAGCTTCAACAATTCATCGCCTTGGTTATCTCTTGCATTTGCTTCTGATGTTTTTGCGGTTTCTTTGTCATCAAACAAATTCAAAAATTCCTCATATAGATCCATAAGAGGAATTGTAAACGTATTGGATTCGGGAAAGATGTCTTCAGTCTTGGTACTGATGTGCTTTGCTCTGGAATTGTATCTATCATCAAAGGTGATGTAGTATGTTTCTTCAATTTTTCGAGATCTTTTGTTCAGAACACGATAGGCTTTTGAGGTAAGAGAGTAGCCCAGAAAAATGCCTTCATCAGCTTTTTCATCCCATTTAACTCGTTTTTCTTTGGAGTTAAAAATGAAGCACTTGGATCCAAAAACATGAAAGAATTTCACATTCGGTTTTCTCTTGTTGATGATCTCATAGGGAGTGAGATTGAATCGTTTTGTGATGTTTGATCGGTTCTGAGTGTAACAAGCAGTTGCGATGGCGTCGGCCCAGAAATATAAAGGAAGTTTTGCGAAAGAAAGCATGGTTCGAGCAGCTTCACACAGAGAACGATTCCGTCTTTCTACAACTCCATTTTGTTGAGGAGTGTAAGGGGCAGAGAAGTTATGCGTGATTCCTTTGTTAACAAGAAAATCATCTAGAATTTTATTTTTGAATTCTGTCCCATTATCGCTTCTTATCATTCGAACTTGTTTTCGGAGAAGAATTTCTATCTGCTTGATGAAGTTAATCATGTTGATCGCCGCTTCTGATTTTTGCTTGAGGAAGAACACCCATGTGAAACGAGAGAAGTCATCTACTACGACCAGAATGTATTTGTTGTGAGCAACGCTTTCAATGGCAGATTGACCACAAAGATCAATATGCAGAAGTTCCAATGGTTCGATGATCTTTGTGTTGATGATTGTAGAGTGGCTCTTCCGACTTTGTTTTCCTAGCTCACATGCATCACAGAGGCGGTCTTTGTCGTACTTGAGTAGCAGTAATCCACGCACAAGATCACCAAGTACCAGTTTATTAATATCACGAAAGTTCATGTGAGACAACCGCCTGTGCCAGAGCCAACTATCATCGTTCGTAGCTTTAGTGAGTAGGCAGATAGCAGGTTTTCCTTGGATAGGTCTCATATCCAAGGGAAACATCTCTCCTTTTCTCTTTGACTTCAAGATAATCTTTTTGGATTCTTTCTCAATCAGTTCGGAGCCATCTTCATCAAAGGAGACTTTAAGACCAGTTCCGACAACCAGTTGTGATACACTGATCAAGTTGTGCTGAAGTCCCTCCACATATGCTACTTTTCGTATCGAAATTTCACCATTTGTGATCATGCCATAGCCTTTGATGTTGCCTGTTGCATTGTTTCCATAACTGACCTTTCCTCCATTCGTCAGCGAGCGATATTCTCGTAATTCCTCCTTCCTTCCAGTCATGTGACGTGAACAGCCGCTGTCAATGTACCATTCCGGATCATACTGTTCGTCACGTAGAACCTGCACAAGTTAGAGAGATTTAGGAACCCAAACCAGTGTGGGCCCATGTGAGAATTTGCATGAGATAGGAAAAATGCATGATTTTTCAACCCAAAAGGATTTTCTCAGGGATGAGTGATTTTTATTATTTTCAATTCTGAACACATCCATTTTTGTGGATTGCCATTGTTCTTTAGCAAAACGAGATTTCTTTGGAGTGAATGTGTTCGTAACTTGATAATAATGAGTTTTCTGATTGTGAGAGAGAAAAGTGGGATTTTGATTTTTAACTGATTGAGAAGAGGGTTTTTTTGTGGTAGTAACTGGTGGGTGAGTTTTGTTGGTTTTAGGATCCTGAGTGGTTTCAGGATAGAGTTTTGCCTTCCCTTTTGAATTCGTTGATCTGAGAACACGAGTGGGATTCTTCGTTGTTGTTGTTGAGACAGGGGGTTTAGGTGTTGGTTTTGGTTTTGGTGCAAGCTCAACTTTCCGAAAGGGAATTGGGTTAACTTTTTGAGTTAGATTTGAGTCGTGTTTGTTTCTCCAGAACTGTTTTTTCTCTTTCAGATTCTTTTTGTACCTGGCATTCATTTGTTTTCTCTTGGCAATGAGCTCTTCAGGAGACTTATGAACATAAGATGTCGAGCATCGATTAGAGTCAGATTTGAAAGTACTCGTCTTAGGGTTTAAAGAATTAGATTTCAAATTCTCTATACCCCATGAACCACTTTGAGAGACAGAATTTTTACAGTTCAATGATCCAGAGATGTAGTTACCACGAGACTTCCACGAGGTCATTTCGGAAAGACCTTTAGTCTCATCGGAGTTTTCAATTGGTTCTGACCAAAAGAAAGAATCACATACATCGGAATTATCGTTATCGACTAGGACTTTAAGTTCAGTTACATCTTTTGTATTTAGGCCTTGTTTAACAAAAACTTGATTTGGTACAGTGTGTATTTTTGGAAAAACAGTAGCTTGTTCGGTTAAAGTGTGTGATCCTTTACTTTCAACAATTCTCGCAAAAGTAACTGAATTTTCAGAAATGAGATTTTTCTTAGTTTCAGTAGAATTTGATACGAATTCCGAACAGTCAATTTCATCCTCAACAGATATTTCACTCATATCACTTTCATCAAAATCAGAAATATTCTCATTAATGTGAGTATTATCAGAATTTAATTTAGAGCATAGTGAATGAAAATTCTTTAGAGTCGCTGTTTTAATTTCCTCATGATCGTTTTCCGAAAAATATTCTTTGACCATACTTTTATGTTCTTTGGGCTGTATATAGCTTTTAAATTTTATCAAGTCCGATTCGATAAGCTTCCGAAACCTCATCAGATGAAACAATGGTTTCACATCTATGACATTCTGCATCGATTTCATCCTCTTTCAACTCAAGAAAGGGCAAAATCATTTTGTGTAAACCCCTGCCTATGTCACAATCAAGATGCAATTGAGTAATATTATTGTAAAGACGCTTAGCAATTAAACAAAAAATGTTTCTTTGTTTGACAAGAACTAAATTATCCCTTTTTACGTAAATAATATCATCTCGTGCTTTAACTAACTCACTCTCCAACGCCTCGATTCTCATTCGTCTCTCCTCATTCTTATTCGATATCCTGCTCAATTGATCATTTAGGTTAGAATTGCTTAGACGTGTCCTTTTTAAGCTATCACTCAAACTGGAGACAGTAAATCTAAGGTCATCTAATTCAGCATCATAACTAGAAGAGCAAATATTTAAAGATTTAAGGATAGAGCGTACCTTTTTGACCACAGCCTCACATTCTTCAACTTGTTCATAGACAGGCTTCGCAGCAAAGCAACTTGCTGAGGCTTGACACCCATCGGTAGAGTAACCTCTGCTTTCGGAATGATCAGCTTTCACCATCAGACACCGACCATGTGTCGGATTCCTCACTTCCTCATCTTCCGAATCCGTTGACCAGACTTCTATGGTGCCAGACTCGCTGTCCTCTTTCACCACAAAAGCTGCCTTGGTAGATGAAGCATCATTCTTTTTCAGCTCTGCAATCTTCTTTGCATAATAGGCTTCATCTTTCACCTGCTCCTTCTTCTCAGCTTGTTTTCGGAGCAAACAGTCTTTCACAAAGTGATTCTTGCCGTTACAATAATGGCAGTCATATCCTGAGTCGCCAGCAAGTTTCTTCTTTTCATCATTCTCCTTTTTCTGACTTTTTTCCACAGTCTTTTCAGCATGGAAACCTCCTTGTCGATTTCGATTTTTGAATTTGGAAAAGTTTTTCTTGAAGAACTTCTTGGGATTTGATACCATCAATGCTTTGTCTTCTCTGGTCAAATCATCATCGGAAAAGTCTGATTCGGAATTAATTTCGGCGTATTTCTTTCCGACCGCAACTAGTGCAAGCGAACCAAGACTGGTAGTCGCTTTGGCTTCCGAAATGATTTCCTTTTCATGAGATTTGAGAATTCCTACAACTTTAGCCAAAGTGTAAGTTTTGAACTGTTCGTGCGCTTTTATGGTTGAAATGATAGCCTTCCATTCGGAACGAAGACCATCAAGAAAGGTAACCTTTTGCTCAATGACAGTTCGAGCCAGATTGTATTTTAATAATCGACTGAGAAGATGATTGTATCGATTGAAAGTCTGGGTTAGAGTTTCTTCGGAACCTTGTGCAAAAGATCCGAAATCGGAAAGAAGAGTGGTCTGAATGGAGTGCTCAAGGTCAGCATCTCCAGAATACAATTCTTTAAGTCTATCCCAGATCTCTTTAGCTGTTTCGCACGAACTAACCAGACGAAGAGTATCTGCTTGGAGAGCAAACCTGATAATTCTAAATGCTTTGATGTTGCACACTAGTTTGTCTTTTTCGTCTTGAGGAATGTTTGTGTGAGTGACGAGCAAGTTGTTGTATTCTTTTAGGGTTTTGATAACCCTCCTTGTGTCTGTGTGGACGTGGGTTTCTTCAGTGATAGCTTGCCAGATCGTTGCACCGTGTTCTTCAATGCCAAGAACATAATCTTCAAAGTGCAACGCCCAGACCTCATACTCTTGAGTGAATAGAATTGGAGTCCTGGTAGTGGATCCAATGCTACTTGAAAGATTAAAAGACTGAGTATGTGAGTCGTCAAAAGCCATTGATACTTGTTTATTTTGAATGAATCAGAAGTGTAGGTAGAAATCAAAAAGAAGAGTTGAACGTAAAAGATCAAATTCTGATATCTAAGATCGATTGAAACGATGAAGATAATCAAAAACAGATCTGAGAATAACACAAACTCCCGCTCTGATACCAATTGTTGAAATTTGAGAGTTGGATCGAGATTCAAAAATGCTGAATAATGTAAATAAACAAGATCAAGAACAGACAATATGAAGAACTGATGTCAAATGATTAACAATGCAACTCAAGAACAATTCGATGTGAACTATTTTGTATGAGCGCCGTGAAGAGATTACAAAAGTTAACCCTAACAAGGGTACGAATAAGCTATTTAAACAAACACTAAGTATGGAAGGACAGACCCATTCCATAACCGATAGCAAAATTATAGGCTAAAAATCGGGCAACAAATCCGATCAGCATATTTGACTCAATCTTAATTTATGACTCAACATAAAGTCGTACAAATTCAATAGTTGAATTGCGGCGCGCGGCGCGCCAATGTAAAGGCCGCGACGCGCGTACATATAATCCGGAAAATGGCTGACGGCTAGAGTTTCTTGTTTCCCTATAAATAGGGAACCCTAGACCTCATTATAAGGGCTCATTCTATTATTCTCTCTGGAATTTTCGTGACCTTCCTCTGGCTCCCTGGGTGTGATCTCATTTGAGGCAGGACACTTGTGCTGCTTAGCTTCAAGATTAAAACTAAAGGTTAGCTTTTCTGATTTATTCTTTTAGTTAATTTTTTGTTTGGCCTTTAGGAATTAGTTACATGTTCAAAGAGAGAAAACATAGATCTTTTCTAGGTTGCATGTGAACTTAGGTTATTTAGTTCATGGTTGCGGAAAACCTTTCACAAAGTTGGCGCCAATGTGGAGGGAACTCCATAGTTGGCGAAAACCCTAATTAGGGTTTAGAAGCCTTGGTCCAAATGGTCAACAGGCTTGCCCGTTAAGGAGGCTCCTCTAGGGTTTCAGCTGTAACCCTTGGAGGCTATAAAAGGAACCTCCTGGCTCCCCTTTTTCTGCGCCACTTTTTAACCAAGAGAACTCTGATGAACTGTCTTCTCCATTGCTTTGGGTGTGACTTGCATTTGAGGCAGGACACTTGTGCTGCTAGCTTCAAGAACAAGATCAAAAGGTTGGTTTTCTCAGTTTTGATCTTTAGTAATTATTGTTGGCCTTTAGTTTTAGTTTATTATCTTCATAGAAAAAAACATAGATCTTTCTAGAATTGCATGTGAACCATAGGAATTATTTGTTCATTGATTGCATAGAAAACCCTTCACACATGCAACCCTAATATGATCTATGTTTTCTTCTATGAAGATAATAAACTAAACCCTAAAGGGAACAGTTATTTCTAAAGATCAAAACTGAGAAAACCAACCTTTTGATCTTATGATCCTTGAAGCTAGCAACACAAGTGTCCTGCCTCAAATGGTGTCACACCCAAAGCAATGGAGAAGACAATCCAGCAGAGTAATCTTGGTTGAAAATGGCGCAGGTTTTAGGGTGGCTAGGTGCCTCCTTTTATAGCCTCCAAGGGTTACAGCTGAAACCCTTAGGAGCCTCCAAATGGGCAAGCCTGCTGACTAAATGGACCAAGCCTTTTCTAAACCCTAATAGGGTTTCGCCAACCATGTCGACTACATTTATTGCAAAGAAAGGGCCATTGGAAAAGAAGTTGCTCCAAATACTTGCAGGACATCAAGGATGGAAAATTGAAGCCATCGTCAGCAGGTATATACACTATCTCTAAAAACTCATCATCTTCTTGTTCTTGGGTCCTTGATACATGATGTGGTTTTCACACTTGTTCTGATTTGCAGTGCCTGAAGGAAAGTAGGGAGGTGGAGCACGGGAGAATAAACTTGATCATGGGCAATAGGCGATCGTCACCTGTAACCAAGATCGGAGTTTATAGTTTAGTGCTCAGTAGTGATGTTAGTTTAGATCTTTTAAATTGTTGCTATTCGCCAGATATGGCAAGAAACATTATTTCATTTCATGCATTGTTCAAACAAGGTTTTAAATATTCTTTTGATAATTTGAATGGTTCAATTTCTGTATATAAGAATGGTGTCTTTATATTTGAATCTTTACCTTGTGATTGTGTGTATGAAACTGTGACTTGTGTAGACAATTTAGGAAATACTGTTTTACAAATTGATTCTTCTAATGGTGTAGAAAAGGCATGCTTGTGACATTGTTGACACGCAGGGGTCGTTATGCGGTCAAAAATAAGAAAAATACCTCACAAACTCACTAGTATATCGGTAGCAAGGGTCGATCCACGGGAGTTTGGTGGTCAAGATAAGACGATAGCTTACCAACTGTAGTGTCACACTACAGTCAGAGGGACTAACTCTACTTTTCCAAAAATCAAACAAAAACACAATTCCAAAACAAGTTCCAAAATTCAATTCAAACATAAACTAAACTAAACCAAATCAAATCCTAGACTATGATTACTTATTGAAATCAGAAGCTAAATTCAGAATCCAGAAGCAAACAATCTATCCAATTGCATTCAAACACATCCAAACACAATTAATACTAAAAAGTGCAATAAAACCATAAACCAAATGATTACTTCAATTAAAAATCAAAACAGAAGATCTAAGATACTGAAATCCGAAAATAACAAACTTAGACTAAAGCTACTGGTTCGAACAATCCAGAAACAATAGACTAAAAGCTAAACTAAACTAAAGAACATTAAACTAAAAGTGAAAACATAAAAAATACAAATAATGTTGCTGGAATTCCGAATCCTTGAGTTAAAGAAACCTTAAGTGCACCTTAGGGTTCGTTCTTTGCCTCAAATTGTTGACCTAATAACCTCTATTTATACTTGTAAAATCTGCCGATCCACGACGCGCAAGACATGGATCCGCGTCGCGCGTGTTGCCTTATCCCTATTTTTTCTCTTTTTGAATCGTCTGACCCTTGATGCAAGACATGGATCCGCGTCGCGCATCTGAATTCGACTGATTTGGCTTTGATCCAAACTTCTTTCATTTTGTCCGCTTTTAGTCCCTGTTTTCAATATTTTCTTGCACACAAGCACTAGCACAAAAAGTGAGAAATACCAATACATCTATGATACAAATTCACCAAGAATAGGGCCTAACAACGACTAAAATACTTGATATTAATAGGCGTTGTCAAACACCCCACACTTGTGCCTTGCTTGTCCCCAAGCAAAAGAGTTTTTAACATATTTTAATTAAAACTCAAACAATTTTGAATGTCTTCAATTTCAAAGCTTATTGTTCCCAGAAATAGATTGAAAAATGATTTTGATAAAACTGACTAGAATATCTTTTGGAATTCATGACTTTCTAAAGAACCCTTGATTACAAATTTTCTGTCCACAAGAAGTGTACGTACTCATTCAGATTCTAAATGTCATTAAGGAATTGTCCATGACTTTCGATGTTGTCCGTGTAACGAGCTTTCAGAAATACCATCCCAAACCAGACGATCTTAGGTGATAAGGTGCATAAGTGCCTTTTTCGAGGGCAATCGTTTCAGACCTACCGGCTCGAACAACAAAGACCACTTATTGACAGTTCATTCCTAAATTCCAATCCTAAAATACTCCAAATCTAAAATTTTCTAACTCCTAAAACTCAACTTGTTTGACTAAACAGATAGCATGATAATAACTAAATAGTATTTCTTGAAAAGTACCAATGCTAACACCCTAAAACTATTCGTTTCAAAATTATAATTTATTAAAAATTTGAAAAATTGCTAAATTTTTTTGAAATTACTCTTTTCCCGCAAAAATTTTAAAAACACTCTAGCCGTCCACACCCCACACTTAAAATCGTACAACGTTCCCGTTGTACATAAAAATTATTCTAGAATAAGGGAGAAAGAGTTACCCCTTTAGCGGTTGACTGCTTATTGGAACTCGATTGTCACAGGATACAAAAACACGAACTCCTCACGATTCAGATTTCAAGGAGTTGTGGCGCAACAGTGAACACGCCTGTGAAATGGCAAGTGTAGGGGTACAATGACCCACACATGCTTGAAAAATCCTCCGTAAACTTCCATTGGTATTCACATGCAAACACTCAGAAATAAATTAAATGCAAACAAAAACAAACATATAAACGATAAAGCATAAGAAACAAAAGATAGTGATAAGTTCTGTACAATGTCTCAAAAGAAAAAATACATCAGTCATCGTGTTGGGTCCCAGATGGACCAGCATCATCATCATGGTCACTCGAAGGATATTCTGGTATGTCCTCGATACGCAACTGCAGCATGATCAGCCTCTGCGTCTCAGCCATCCACCGGTGGTGATCCTCAGCGCGTGTCATCCTCCGATCTAGATCCCTCACCGTGGCTAGCACGTCTGCGAGCTGTGGTGGTGGTTGGGGCTGAACTGGTGGGTCAACTCTCCATCGATGTCGCCTCACCGGCTCCTCCTGGGGGCCCTCTGCCGGCTTCATCGGCATCCTCTCAATCATGCCCGCGTGCGGCTGGTGGATAATCCTCATGTTCTCCAGGTAACGGATCGATATCCTGGTGGGTGGTGTCGCTGTAATGCTTGCCATGACCTCAGCCGTCAAAATACCATAAGATCGGGCTAGGCGGGTGATGAAGTGCCCGCCGGCCATGGGACTGCTACCAGATGCACCCGCTGCCCGGGTCGTCAAGGAAACTGCCAGTGCATACGGCAGGTTGAAAAACCTGCTCAAATCGGAGAGCACCCACATGTAGGTCATATCCTCCCCAGACACCTTCTCACATCCCCTCCGCTGCATGATGGAGGTGGATATGATACGGTGCATCAAACGGTGTAGTGGGTCGTCGAGCTAGCTCTCCTTGGCTAACCTGGCCTCGAACAAATCGTTGGACATCGCTGCAAAAAATAACCGTGTTAGCCTCTCGCTGAGGCTGTCCCCTCAAGCAGGCACGCAGGAAAGGCGCATAATGCATGCTCCTCGTCTCCTCCCCAGTGTATATCTCGGTGCGTCTAGCGAACTCTCGGAGGTTGCACTCACGACTCTCCCCTCCCAGTCTGAATCAGATCAGCTGGGATCGCGCCTCCCGTGATGTTGGCACATATCGGCAAGTAGAGAGGAACTCGAGCACGATCTCCTTGTACACCACGTCGTCCGCCGTAGCCATGAGGTTGTCCCAGCCCTGGCAAGTAAAGGTGTGTGTCCCATCAGTCCAAGTACGGTGGATGAAGGGCAACAGCTCGGCCCAAATTCCCGCCTGGACCTGAATCGCTCGGTCTAAATGAATAGCAACAAGGACCGGTTGGGAACGAAGCTCATCGAGTCGAGCCTCGTACTGTGGAGTGTCATCTAACATCTCTGGAAATTGAAGGAATGGATGATTTCGTCTGAACTCCATCTGCACAAAAGAATCACAACAAAAATATTTGCAAAAACAGTCCCTAAACATCGCATAGACACGCGCGACGCGGCTCAAGAACACGGCGCGTCGCGTCGTACGTCTGGTGCGAAAATGTTTCCAAAACTCCACGAATTCACCTGTTAAACTCAGTCCAAAGCCACTACAAGGTACCTTAACTGTCAACTAGCTTCCCTAGGGTGCGGATTTTGCAAATGCAACACCCTACGAGTCGGCATTGCCGATTTTCTAAGTTTTCTACTTTTGAAGAAATCACTCAATTTCGTAGGCTAAATGGATGTAATAACTAACACAAATGAGTTCAAATGACATACCTCGATAGTAGAAACTAGAAACAAGAGAAAAATATGTGAACTTTATTTGGCTGATCGTTGCTCTCTTGCGCGACGTGAGTTGTGTGTGTACGATGAATGAGTCATACCTTATACGGCAGTTTCTGTCCAATCAAATTCCGCGATGCGCATAAGAGTGCACCACGTCGTGCATGTTTAATTCAACCCTTGCGTATTGGGTTAACGAGCGAACGTGCGTCGCGCTTTACTCCTTGTCGCGTCGTGCCTCCTAAATCTTCTAAAGTTCTTTGTTTGACCCTACACTTGCCTCGTATCACGAATACCTGCAATGATGATGATGATATTTCCTAATTATTTCTAAAAACACTATACCTAACCTATTACGGATGGGTTGCCTCACAACAAGCGCTAATTTTAACGTCTTCAGCCAGACGTGCTTCCTCTTATTCTCCCCTTTCTTCTTGTGGCATCATCCTCCTCATCGCAGGCACAAAGTCATGGACCAATATTGCTAGCAATGTTGTAAGCTGTGCCATACGATCGCTCACTTGACTGATCTATTGTTGTTGAGCGTCCAGAATCTGGAAGACCTTTGCCTCCTTATACCGTGTGTCCTTCTCATACTGCTGGTGCTTCAGCTCCATCATCTCGAGCATATCTAACAGCTGCATCTTGTCCACTGTTGCCAATGGATGTCTTTTCGCTTCCCACAAAATTTCTTCTTCATCGCTCCCATTTCCTTGTACCTGATTCTTACCTTTATCATTCGCCCTCGGTGCCATAAGCAGTCTTTTGTTCAGATATTTGTCATCATACCCCGGTGGTAAAGATATTGGATACCCAAACATGTTCAGCCTACGCTTTCTTGTCCCAAAGGGGATGTCCATGTCTCCAGTCTTACAGTCCATCACAGCCCCGGCTGTGGCTAAAAATGGACGTCCCAAGATTAATGCAGGCATGTCTTCCAAACTTTCATACTCCATCACCAGAAAATCTACATGATAAAAGAAGTCGCCGACCTTGACGATCACGCTTGTTAGCTTATCCCGAGAAACCTTTGTTGACTGATCCGCCAACTGTAACACTGTTTTCGCGGGTTCCCGTTCCTCATTTTTATACTTATCATAAAGGTATCCTAGCAGAACACTGACACTTGCTCCTAGATCCAGCAAGGTATTCCTAATGATAACATCACCCACCATGACAGTGATCAACGGTGAACCTGGATCCCTTTCTTTCTTCAGCAATGTTCCCAACAGAGCCTCGCTTGCCTTGACAGTTAATCTCACCATTTCTGGTGTTGGCACCTTAAATTTCTCATTCTTCTTACACATCTCCTAAAGAATCTTCGTATCCTCTGGCGCATTCTTCAATTCGTCCCATAGAGGCTGGTTGATCGATGGTCCGTTTGGCATGCTAGGTGTGTCTTGCTTCTTTTTCACCTTTTTATCCTTCTTCTTCTGCTTAATACCAGCTACAACTGGTTGCTCATCCTTTTGGACTTCCTTGTCCTCCTTAATTTGATCACCTTCCACAATCTTACCCTTACTCTCTTCAATCTTAATTTCACCTACCTTTTCTACCAAATCCTCTTCCCTGACCTTCCTCCATTCAGTCTCAACAGCATTAACATGCTCTTTTCCGGCCCTTTGCGTATGATTTGGGTTCATTTCTGTACTGCTTGGGAGTTTGCCACTATCTCTTCTCCGTTGATCCTCAGCCATCTGAGCTATTTGCCTTTCCATATTGGCAATAGCTTTGGCATTCACTTGGGTCTGCAGCTGACTAGCATTCACAAGCTCGTACATCTTGGCTTTCATGTTCTCCTGGCTTTTCGGGGCATTGTTGCTAGCGTTGGTCGGCCCCCTATTGCTGTTGTTACTATCACTGGGACCACTGTTATTCCCAGGCTGAAATTGTCTCGGTTGATTGGAGGGCTGTCCTTGGTAGTTGTTATGTCTGTTGTTATAGGACTGATTGTTAAAATTTTGAGTTCATTGGTTATAGGGCTTGTAAGGTCGTGCATTATTATTATTATACTGTCCTTGACCTTGACCATGGACTTGATTAACTTCCTGAGTCCTTTGTCCTTGTTAATTACCCTGCTGCTGATTCTGTGATCCATTTTGCAGAGTGGACATCAACCTATCAAATTTCCTATTTAGCTCTCCAATCTCCTTCTTCACATTCCTTCTTCCAATCAGCATCTGCACTTACTGCTGCGCCTGTACTCACAGGTTTCCTGACAGAAAAGTTTGCTTTCGATCCATTGCTGAGTTGCTCCAAGAATCGCCAGGCATCATCTGGTTCCTGCATGATTATTGTCCCGCCGGATGATGCATTAATCATGGCTTGGTTTGTCAGGTCCACCCCGTCGAAAAATATCTTCACTAGCTGCCACCGTGGCACATCTTGATGTGGGCAATATCCCAAAAGCTCCTTTAATCTGTCGAGCGCATCATGGAATGCTTCTCCTGGCTTCTGCTGGAAGTCCTGAATGGCTCGCCTGATCTCCGTGGTTTTTCTAGCCGGATAGAATTCTTGCAGAAATTTGGCTTTCAATTTCTCCCAAGTAGTAATACTATTAGGTTGTAATGAAGTAAACCAATATTTGGCATTGTTCTTTAAAGTAAAGGGGAATAATCTCAACCTAAAGGTATTCCTATTTGTATTCCTAGGAGTGTTGGCATTAACTATGGCTAGAAAATCATAAAGATGATTGTAAGGATCATCTTGCTTATAGCCTCTAAATTCAGGTAATATGCCTAGAAGTTGCGGCCTAATTTCTACTTGATTCTAAACATTCTCAGGAAAATATATGGGCGAAGCATCATCATACTCCCTGGGTTGGAAGTGTGATGCAACCGACTGCCCCTAGGTTGAGCAAAATATAGAGGTGGAACAAAATTACTGTTATGATGCTCGTTGTCGTAAAGTTGTTGCCCTTGTTGTTGCTGTGGCTGTTGAAATCTCCTCGGAGGTCCCCAACCTCGGTTCCATTGCTGTTGTTGCTGGACTGGATGATATAGCATCCATCCTTCGTCTTCCTTATCATAAACTGGGTCTGCCTCCTGATACTGGTACTGTGGTTGTTGAGGTTGAATTTGAGGTTGGGTTTGGGTTTGTGGTGGTATAGGTTGAATAATTAGTTATGGTTTAAAAATGATAGGTTGTTGGTATTGTGATGGTAATGGTTGTGAAGGTTGTGGTTGAGAAACCAGTACCTGCTGTCGTGGTAGTGGGTTGCCATCACGGGTCGGTGCTCCACAAGCCATCGTAGCAGACACTGGATTTCCTAAGGGATTGGTAACAGGTTGACCTAAAGATTGGACTAAAGGCTGAGTGCATGATGGTATTGGTGCAGGGGCTGAAACTGCACCACCACTAGCACTCGTGCTTCCTATGTGAAATTCAGAAACTGGGGGTATAATTGGTGCTCCCCCCATTACCTCGCCCAAGGGCTCATTGGTAACATCCTCTATGACTACACTACTAGGACTCATATTAATAAAATGCCTACGTACACGGTTATTGTGCATGGTTCGTTCAATTTCATAGTCAAATAACAAGGGTGATGTATGCCCACCCCAATGGGTACGCATGCATTAATGCAGAACGACTGCCAAAACCAAAATGAAATTACTAACTAAACTCCATTACCAAAACTAAATCCAAAAATCAGAAAACAACTCCCTACAGATCGTCTTATCCTAAGCTCACAACTCCCCGGCAACGACGCCAAAATTTGACACGCATGGGTCGTTATGCGGTCAAAAATAAGAAAAAAACCTCACAGACTCACTAGTATAGTGGTAGCAAAGGTGGATCCACGAGACATTGGTGGTCAAGATAGGACGATAGCTTACCAACTGTAGTGTCACACTACAGCCAGAGGGTCTAACTCTACTTTTCCAAAAATCAAATAAAAACACAATTCCAAAACAAGTTCCAAAATCCAATTCAAACATAAACATAAACTAAACCAAATCAAATCCTAGACTATAATTACTTACTGAAATCAGAAGCTAAATTCAGAATCCAGAAGCAAACAATCAATCCAATTGCATTCAAACACATCCAAACACAATTAATACTAAAAAGTGCAATAAAACCATAAACCAAATGATTAATTCAATTAAAAACCAAAACAGAAGATCCAAGGTACTGAAATCCAAAAATAACAAACTTAGATTAAAGCTACTGGTCTGAACAATCCAGAAACAATATACTAAAGGCTAAACTAAACTAAAGAACATTAAACTAAAAGTGAAAACATAAAAAATACCAATAATGTTGCTGGAATTCTGAATCCTTGAGTCAAAGAAGCCTTAAGTCCACCTTAGGGTTCGTTCTTCGCCTCCAATTTTCGACCTAATGACCTCTATTTATACTTATAAAATCTGTCGATCCGCGGCGCGCAAGACATGGATCCGCGTCGCGCGTGTTGCCTTATCCCTATTTTTTTACTTTTTAAATCGTCTGACCCTTAACGTGGCGCGACGCACAAGCTTATTTCCCACGGCGCGCGTATGAATTCGACTGATTTGGCTTTGATCCAAACTTCTTTCATTTTGTCCGCTTTTAGTCCCTATTTTCAATATTTTCTTGCACACAAGCACTAGCACAAAAAGTAAGAAATACCAATACATCTATGATGTAAATTTAACGAGAATAGGGCCTAACGACTAAAATACTTGATATTGACAGGCGTTATCAATTGTCGTCTTGGGCACATTAACAAGAAACGCATCGCCCAACTCCAAAAGGATGGAGTGTTGGAATCATTCGATCTCAAGTAGATGATGTATGTGAATCTTGTCTGTTGGGCAAGATGACAAAGTCACCCTTCACAGGGTCTTATGAAAGAGGTGAAGGTCTGTTGGATATCATACACACAGATGTGTATGGACCCTTCAGATAAACCACAAGGGATGCCAATCGATTCTACGTGACTTTTACTGATGATTATAGCAGATATGGGTATATCTACTTAATCAAGCATAAGTCAGAAACCTTTGAAAAGTTCAAAGAGTTTAAGAATGAAGTTGAGAATCAATTGGGTAGGAAGATAAAGATGCTTATATCCGATAGTGGCAGTGCGTATCTTCGTATCGAGTTCCTTGACTATCTTAAGGAATGTGGAATTGTTTCACAGTTGACACCTCCTAGAACACCACAGTTGAACGGTGTTGCTGAGAGGCGTAACTGAACCCTATTGGACATGGTTCGTTCCATGATGAGTCGAGCTTCTTTTCCTATCCACTTCTAGGGGTATTCCTTAGAGACTCCTCAATCTTGTCCCTACTAAAAAGGTTGCCAAAGCACCTCATGCGATGTGGACACAGAAAGTTGTTAGTTCTATATGCCCAAGGATGATCATAAAATGATATTACTAATAATACATGATCCTATAGGGTCACACCGACAACAAGTTTGACACCAAATTGATCATTTAGAACGTTAAATTTGATTTAACATCAAATGATACTAAACTTGCAATTTAATCTTGTAGGTTATTATTATTTGAGGTAAATAATAATAACTACAAAATTAAAGGTTGATTAGTAATTCATATGTGATGAATTAATTAAGTGTAACAATTAAATTGTTTAAATTGTTAAAACGATTTAATTGATTTATAAGTAAGCCTTTTATTTAATTTAATTGGTAAATTAAATAAAATATATATATTGTTATATATGTATATATATATATATATATATATGTATATATATAATTATACAATTAAGATTGTATATTTAAATGGTTTATTTATATATAAGATTATGGGTTAAATGTTATCCCATTTAAGAAATAAGAAGATGTATTATTTATAAGCTTATAATTATATAAGTTTTATAAATAATAAAACCTACTAGCACTACACTTGATCATCCATAATTTAAGCCATGGTGGGAGACATAAAAGCATGCATTGAGTTGTTAATATGGTGGAAGATGCTAGCTTTTGATTATTGAAATCACATGGGTCTTTCCTTTCCAACTAGTGGCATTTGCTTTCTCCTTTTTGGTGGATATTATGGCCGATCATGTAGCTAGTTAGTATGATCTTTTGCATCTTAAAATTCAGCCAAAGACTCTCTCAAAGAAGCAAAGCAAATTTCGAATTTTGCTTAAAAGGAATAAGGAGTTATTTTGCGAGTTTGTGGAACTAGCATTCAAGTGTGTTCAAGCTTGTGGTGGATCAACTATAGAGGGATTCTAATTTGATTCCTAGCTATAAAAATCATCCAAACCAAACCCAAGAACAAAGGTTATGATCTTGAACTTAAACTATGTTTGTTCTTCATCTTATCTCTACATGCATGTAGCATGATCCTCTTGAAAATGGAATTTGTGTTCATGATTTTATGCTTTCGTTGCAAACTCTTGTTTTTGAAACTAATTACATGAACCTTGATTTCCAACAATTGGTATCAGAGCCATGGCTATATTGCATGTTTAGATAATAAGTTTATTTGGATAAACTTGGTTTTTGGAAGCCATGAATGTTCATCTTCTTAAATGAAAGTTTCATGCATGGCTTCTTTGGCAACATGCAAGTATATTATCTATGATTTTATGTAACCAACTATATCTTATGTATGCATGCTTTTGGTTACATAAATTGTTGCCTTAGAAAAACAAAGTGTTGGTTTTCTTATGATTTTATGTGATAAAATGGTGCATAAACAAGCCAAGGACCATATGATGCATGTTTTGTGTTTATATTCGATATGGTTGTAATCTATTCATTTATTCAAATGGTTTGTAATAATAATTAGTTATTTCCTTCTTTTATTAATTTTGTAATTGTTAGAATAGTTGTATTTTATTTCTTTCACAAAATGTAACAAGAGTAGGAAGTAAAAGACTTAGAAAAGATTGCAACCAACAGCAGCACTTTCTGAAGAGCTGCTGTCCAGATTTCAAAATTGTTTTGGAAGTATTTTAAAAATTCATATCTTGGTTATTTGGTGATATACTTGTTGGTAACTTTAATATCTAGTATATACATTAAGTTTCAACAAGTATTAGCATCAATATGGCCAAGAATGAATTGAAAATGCAACAAAAACTCTTCCTGCTGCTCCTGCCTGTCGCAAGTTTTGAGGGGACCATAGAAAAATCACATGTCACTCAATGGTGTCAAGAAATGGTGGTTCAAGTGTCATTTGGTGATATAAGAAGCTTGGCAAAATTGTAGCCAAATCGAAGATCATTTGGTTGAGTTTTTGTCACCCTTTTGTCCCTAGGTTTGGACTTGATATTTCATGTGTGGCTCACATGAAATATCAAACTAGTTGGCTTGTGTTTATGCACCCATGCATGCTTGTGATGTTTGAATGTTTTATTATGTTATGTTGTGGATGAAAATAAGATTTTGCATGCTAGACAACCTAGATAATTAAACATAATCATCAAGGAGTTTGTATTTTCAAAAGTTGACATTTAAAACATAAGATGTGATAAAATTGGTTTTATTAAAATGGGTTTTGTTATAAAACCTATTAAGTCAAGTTTTGAAAATAATTGAAACAAGAAATAAAATAGAGATTTTATGAACTCTTACAAACTCCAACCCTAAGTAATAATGGTAATTATTTAGGATTATAAATTGGTTCTAATATATGTGATCAAACTCAAACTTAATATTGGATATTAAATGTAATCTTGACCACAAACTAAGAATCAATAAAATGGAGATTTTATGATTTAGGAACCAATTAACAAAATAAGATTTAATGGTACCATGTTCATTGGATGCATGCAATCTACATGATACCATATGTTTTTCAAAAATTAGAATTGTAAAACATTCAAATCCCTTATGAAATACGAATCTATGTCGTCCTCTTAAAGACACTCATGTATCACTTGTATTTCCTTGTGGGATAAAGGATACCTAACCACTTGGAATCTTCTTGTGATACAAGAAGTAGTTTTGCAATATTGATGGGATAAAGGACACCTAACCATTAATAGTTGTCAAAACTACACATCCGTTTAAGTAGGATGATTCGTTTGGAAATCTCTTGTGATAAAGGTCACCTAAGCATTAGAAATCCATGGCATAGATGGGATTAAACATGCCAAACTTATAAATGTTATAATAGGATCCCATAACTCTAGAAATTATATTTGGATATAATTGGTAAACTGTTACCTACCTTGTTGATTCGAATAGGCGGGATAAAGGATACCTAACCACTTATTCGTGATGCAACTTGGATTCTAGACCTTAATTAATTAAAGTTTATGAAACAAGAAAGGGTATTAATTATTAAGGACTTAATATCATAATTTACTAAATAGAACCTTGTTAAAATTTTGTAGATGGCACCAAACAACACACACTCGGCTCCTAACAAAACCTCACTACGGTCTCTCCTTGAAGGAGAAAAACTTAACCATACCAACTTCTTGGATTGGCACCGTAGTGTGAGAATTGTTCTCAAACAAGAAAAGAAAGAATATGTTCTCAATGAACCACTTCCTAAAGAGCCCCCTGCCATTCCTAAGCCCGCACACGATGCATGGCTTAAAAAGATGGATGATTCCATCGATGCATCATGCCTCATGTTGGCAACCATGATTCCCGACCTTCAGAAGGATTTGGAGAATCATTCTGCCTATGACATGATTCATCAACTAAAGGAAATGTTCCAACAACTTGCAAGAACGGAAAGGTTCGAAACTGTTCGGGCTTTCCATGCTTGCAAGAGGGAGGATGGGCAGTCGATAAGCTCTTATGTGCTCAAAATGAAGAGTCACATTGATCATTTGGCACGTCTTGGAGTTGTGATGCCCGAAGAGCTAGCAACGGATATGATCCTTAACTCCTTGACAAAGTCCTTTGATCCTTTTGTCATGAATTTTAACATGAATGGTTTAAACAAGACTATCCCGGAATTACATGGGATGCTAATTACCGGGGAAAAGAATCTGCCTAAGAAAACCACTCAAGTTCTCATGATCAAGGAAGGTGGAACAAAGAGAACTAGACCAGAACACCCCACCAACTCCAAGGGCAAAGGGAAAGCAAAAGCTTTCAAAGGTAAGGGAAAGAAAGTTGTCCAACCTTCCCATCCGCCCAAGAAGAAGGCAAAGGTTGCCAAAGAAGACACATGTTTTGAATGTGGCAAAGCTGGGCATTGGAAGAGAAATTGCCCTACTTATCTTGCGGAGTTGAAGAAAAAGAAGGCCGGTGAAGGCACTTCAGGTATCTATGTGATAGACCTAGAACTTTATAATTTATCTCCTAACACATGGGTATTTGATACTGGTTGTGGAACTCACATATGTAATATGTTGCAGGGGTTCAAAAGGAGTAGGCAACTGAAGGCAAATGAGGTAGTACTTCGGGTTGGAAACAATGCAAGGGTTGCGGTGGATTCAATTGGAAGTTTTAATTTATTACTACCTAATGGCTTGTTTGTGACATTGTTGAATGTTTACTATGTTCCTAGCTTGACTAGGAATATTATTTCGGTTGCTAAATTAAGATAATGTGGATTTGATCTTTCCTTTAATAATGATGATATTTGTGTTTACAAAAATAATGTATTCTATTTTGAGGCTAGGCCTTTAAATGGAATTTATGAAGTAAACCTTGATGAAAAGACTAACAATGGCTCTTTATACCACACTTTCACCAAGAAACCCAAATTTGATTTGAGTCAAACCTATCTATGGCATTGTCGCCTTGGGCATATAAACAAGAATCGCATATCCCAACTTCAAAAGAGTGGACTTTTGAAGGCAAATGAGAATGATTCATTTGATATATGTGAATCTTGTTTACATGGCAAGATGACTAAAGCTCCTTTCTCCGGAACCAATGAGAGAGCAAAGGACTTGTTAGGAATCATACATACGGATGTATGTGGTCCTTTCAAGCCAATGACTAGATATGGTGAAAGATATTTCATCACCTTCACTGACGACTTTAGTCGTTTTGGATATGTTTATTTGATTAAACATAAACATGAGGCGTTTGAAATGTTCAAAACGTTTCAAAGTGAAGTGGAAAATCAACTCAACAAAACAATTAAAGTTCTTCGTTCTGATAGAGGAGGTGAGTACTTAAGTACAAACTTTATGGATCATTGTAAGACTTGTGGAATTGTTTCACAACTTACTCCACCTGGAACACCACAACATAATGGTGTGTCTGAGAGGCGGAACCGAACACTATTGGATATGGTTCGATCCATGATGAGTAGAAGTACTCTACCTTTATCTTTTTGGGGTTATGCTTTACAAACAGCTGCTCGTCTCCTAAACATGGCACCTACTAAGAAGGTAGATAAAACGCCTTATGAGATATGGCATGGAAGGGTTCCATCTTTATCCTATCTCAAGGTATGGGGTTGTGAAGCTTATGTTAGACAAGAAGCTTCAAACAAATTAGAACCCCGTTCAACTAAATGTATCTTTGTAGGGTATCCGAAAGATTGTCTTGGATACTATTTCTACAATCCCATCGAGAATAAGATATTTATTTCTCAAAAAGCTGAATTCCTAGAAAACAAGTTTCTGACGGAAGAGGCTAGTGGGAGGTTTGTGGAACTTGAGGAACTTCAGGAACCACATCCTGATACACAAGAAGTTGAATCTAGCATTCAACAAGAAATTGTTGAACCTGAACAAACGGTTGATCAGGAACAAATTGTAACACAAGGTGTTCGCAAATCTGGTAGGGTTCGAATTGAACCAGAAAGGTATGGTTACCTTTTGATGGAAGAGGAATGTTATACGATAGATTCTGATGAACCCGTCAACTATCAGAGTGCAATATCAGATCCTGAATCTGATAAATGGCTTGAGGCCATGAACACTGAGATGCAATCCATGCACGATAATCAAGTTTGGAACTTGGTTAATCTTCCCACCAATTGTAAGACTGTTGGGAACAAATGGGTTTTCAAGAAGAAAATCGACGTGGATGGAAATGTTCACACTTTTAAGGCTAGACTTGTCGCTAAAGGATACTCACAGACTCATGGTATTGACTATGATGAGACCTTTTCTCCAATGGCAATGATCAAGTCGATTAGGAAACTTTTTGCCATAGCCGCGTACTATGATTATGAGATATGGCAAATGGATGTCAAGACCGCTTTCCTTAATGGATACTTATTGGAAGATGTCTATATGGATCAACCTGAAGGTTTTGTCGATCCCAAGCATCCAAACAAAGTGTGCAAGCTTAAAAGATCTATCTATGGATTAAAGCAAGCGTCTCGAACATGGAACATCCGTTTTGATGAAAAGATTACGAGTTTTGGATTCATCAAAAATGAGGATGACTCCTGTGTTTACAAGAAAGCTAGTGGGAGCATTGTCATAATCCTAGTATTATATGTAGATGACATACTTTTATTTGGAAATGACATCCCAACCTTAAAAGGTGTCAAAGCGTTCCTTGAGAGTTGTTTCTCAATGAAGGATCTAGGGGAAGCTGCTTATGTATTAGGCATAAAGATCTATAGAGATAGGTCTAAGAGACTTATTGGTCTTAGCCAAAGTGTATATATTGATAAAATCTTGAAAAGGTTCAAGATGCAAGACTCCAAAAAAGGATTCTTGCCAATACCGCATGGCACCATCCTAAGCAAGTCTCAGTGCCCAAACACTAGGACTGAACTTGAAAGGATGAAACATGTCCCATATGCTTCGGCAATTGGGTCCATCATGTATGCCATGTTATGCACTAGGCCCGACGTCTCATGTGCCTTAAGTATGACTAGTAGGTATCAACAGAACCCAGGTGAAGCCCACTGGACTGCTGTAAAGAACATTCTTAAGTACTTGAGAAGAACTAAAGATATGTTCTTAGTTTACGGCGGTTTGGAAGAAAGCTTAAAGGTAAAGGGTTACACTGACGCAAGCTTCCAAACAGATAGGGATGATTCGAAATCTCAATCTGGGTATGTCTTTATTTTAAATGGAGGAGCCGTGTCTTGGAAGAGTTCCAAACAAGAAGTGATTGCACAATCCACTACAGAATCAGAATATGTTGCTGCTTCAGAAGCTGCTCAAGAAGTTGTCTGGATGAGAAAGTTCATAGAAGATTTAGGGGTTGTTCCTTCCATTCGGGACCCTATAGAAATCTTCTGTGACAATCTAGGTGCTATAGCTCAAGCAAAGGAACCTAGATTGCATCAAAAAACCAAACACATTCACCGAAGGTATAACTACATTAGACATGAAGTTAAGAATGGTGAAATAAGTATTCACAAGGTTCATACAGATCAGAATTTGGCAGACCCATTCACGAAGCCTTTACCCCAAACTAAGCATGAAAGTCATGCTAAGGGTATAGGACTCCGTTTTTCTAATGAATGGATTTGATTTGTGTTTAATGTTTTATGAATATGAACTTATGTAAACGACAAGAATTATGTAATATATGTGACGTGATGTTTCATTCATAATTATTGTGTTTTATTAGCATGTTTAATCCTTGAATAATTTAGTTATTCTAAACGTCCATAGTCGATCATAGTTGTGGGAGCAATTATGAAGTAAGACTAATATGAATTGGATTGGTTGACTTTTATGGGTTAAAGTAGCAAAAGGTTGCAACCAAATTCATAGGTACTTGTCAGTGAACAAGTATTGGACTTGACCCGTTTCAAGATCACTCCATGGATCATCATCATAAGTGATTCTTGAATAAAGGTATTATCATTGTATCCTTTGACCTGAGATACATATTTGGGACTCAAGTGTAGAGTGTACTATGCTTTGATATGGTTTACTGTTGTTCTTGAAATACAGACAACCATAAAGGCCATACTCATGTATAGTACTAACTATATGAGGGGCATATGTAGTCAAGACGGGATTTGTTCCTCTTATGTGTTGAGAGTTAGACATCTAAGGCGCCTGTTTGAAAGTTGAACATAAAATGAGAATGATTAAGATCCATGTCTCATGTTCAACATGATGTCTGTGACAAAGGGATAATTGATAGATAACCTTATACATCAATTAGAGCCTCGTGTTTTCTGAAGAATTGAATGTTGTTGAATGGCACAATGTCATGTGTTATTGGGGGCAGTGAAATGTTGCTAGACGTTTACCACTGTCGATATCATTCTATGATGCAAACTTGTGCAAGTGGGAGATTGTTAGTTCTATATGCCCAAGGATGATCATAAAATGATATTACTAATAATACATGATCCTATAGGGTCACACCGACAACAAGTTTGACACCAAATTGATCATTTAGAACGTTAAATTTGATTTAACATCAAATGATACTAAACTTGCAATTTAATCTTGTAGGTTATTATTATTTGAGGTAAATAATAATAACTACAAAAGTAAAGGTTGATTAGTAATTCATATGTGATGAATTAATTAAGTGTAACAATTAAATTGTTTAAATTGTTAAAACGATTTAATTGATTTATAAGTAAGCCTTTTATTTAATTTAATTAGTAAATTAAATAAAATATATATATTGTTATATATGTATATATATATGTATATATATAATTATACAATTAAGATTGTATATTTAAATGGTTTATTTATATATAAGATTATGGGTTAAATGTTATCCCATTTAAGAAATAAGAAGATGTATTATTTATAAGCTTATAATTATATAAGTTTTATAAATAATAAAACCTACTAGCACTACACTTGATCATCCATAATTTAAGCCATGGTGGGAGACATAAAAGCATGCATTGAGTTGTTAATATGGTGGAAGATGCTAGCTTTTGATTATTGAAATCACATGGGTCTTTCCTTTCCAACTAGTGGCATTTGCTTTCTCCTTTTTGGTGGATATTATGGCCGATCATGTAGCTAGTTAGTATGATCTTTTGCATCTTAAAATTCAGCCAAAGACTCTCTCAAAGAATCAAAGCAAATTTCGAATTTTGCTTAAAAGGAATAAGGAGTTATTTTGCAAGTTTGTGGAACTAGCATTCAAGTGTGTTCAAGCTTGTGGTGGATCAACTATAGAGGGATTCTAATTTGATTCCTAGCTATCAAAATCATCCAAACCAAACCCAAGAACAAAGGTTATGATCTTGAACTTAAACTATGTTTGTTCTTCATCTTATCTCTACATGCATGTAGCATGATCCTCTTGAAAATGGAATTTGTGTTCATGATTTTATGCTTCCGTTGCAAACTCTTGTTTTTGAAACTAATTACATGAACCTTGATTTCCAACAAAAGTTCCCTCGTTAGCACATATCAAAGTCTGGGGTTGTGAAGCTTTCGTAAGACGAGAGACTCGTGACAAACTGGCAGCTAGAAGTGAGAGGTGTGTTTTCATTGGATACCCAAAACAGTCTTTTGGATACATGTTCTACAGACCGAGCGAGGACATGGTCTTTGTAACACGACGAGGAGTTTTTCGAGAGAGAGAGAGAGAGAGAGAGATAGAGCTCATATTCAAAGAAGACAATGGGAGTACTATTAACCTTGAAGAAATTCGGGAGTCATCCAGTGAGGAAACCTTAGAAGAAACTAGCACCCAACAAGAGGAAGAAGTTCCTGTTGGTCAGACAGACATTTTGTTACCTCTTAGACACTCCAGTAGAGTTAGCATGCCACCCGAGTTTTATGGTTTCCATATAATTACGGATGGTGACACGTTTGTCAGTGATAGGACACCGGTAAATTTGGATGAGCCAGCTAGCTACAAGGAAGCAGTGGCAGGCCCTGAGGCTGCAAAATGGAAAGAGGCAATGGACAGCGAGATCAAGTCCATGTATGACAACCAAGTTTGGAATTTGGTTGATAATGTACCAGGTCGAAAGACAGTTGGGTGCAAATGGATCTTCAAGAAGAAGACCGACATGGATGGAAAGGTGCACGCCTTTAAGGCTCGACTGGTTGCAAAGGGCTTTACTCAAACCCCGGGGGTTGATTATGACGAGACCTTCTCACTAGTGGCCAAGATTAAGTCCATTAGGATAATGCTAGCCATAGCTGTATTTCATGACTATGAAATTTGGCAGATGGACGTCAAAACCGCTTTCCTTAACGGGAAGTTGGCTGAAGATGTTTACATGAGTCAGCTAGAGGGTTTTATGGACGCAAAGTATCCTAATAAGGTATGTAAGCTTGAGAAATCAATCTACGGATTGAAACAAGCTTCTCGCAGCTGGAATCTTTGCTTCCATGAGAAAGTCAAAGAGTTTGGTTTCTCAATGAGCGAAGATGAGTCCAGCGTGTATGTCAAGGCTAGTGGGAGTAGTCACTTTTCTGGTGTTGTATGTCGATGACATATTGCTCATGGGAAACGACATTCCAACCTTACAAGATGTTAAGTCTTGGCTTGGGAAGTGTTTTTCCATGAAAGACCTTGGAGAAGCAGCCTATATTCTCGTGATAAGGATATTGAGTGATAGGAAGAGGAGACTAATAGGACTTAGTCAAAGTACATACTTGGATAAGGTACTAAAGAGGTTTAGTATGGAAAATTCCAAGAAGGGAGAGTTGCCTATCCAAAGCAATGCAAAATTGAGTAAGACTCAAAGCCCGAGTACAGATGAGGAGATAGCTGACATGAGTCAGGTACCTTACACTTCGGCGGTAGGGTCGATCATGTACGCTTTGACATGTACTCGCCCTGACGTGTCCTTTGAGCATGGTCAGTCGTTATCAGGGAAACTCTGGTAGAGCTCATTGGATAGCTGTTAAAAATATTCTCAAGTATCTGCGAAGTACGAAGGACATGGTTCTAGTCCTTGGTGGCAGTGATACATTGAGAGTTAGCAGGTACACTGACGCCAGCTTCCAGACAGATAGAGACAACGGTCGGTCTCAGTTGGGCTGGGTATTTCTTTTAAAATGGTGGAGCGGTTACTTAGAAGAGTTCCAAGCAGGAGACGGTGGCTGATTCTACGTGCGAATCAGAGTACATAGCAGCAAGTGAAGCGTTAAAGGAAGCGGCTTGGCTGAAGAACTTCATCGGTGACCTTGGAGTAGTCCCGACCATTCAGGAGCCTATGGAACTTTTCTGCGATAACGAAGGAGCGGTTGCTTTGACAAAGGAACCGAGAGATCATGGAAAGTCCAGGCATATCGACAGAAAGTAACGCTACATCAGACATAGGGTAGAAGAAGGCCACCTCCTTGTGAAGAGGGTATCATCTGAAGAGAATCCTGCAGATCCCTTAACAAGGGCTTTGAGTAGGATCAAGCACAATCAGAATGCTAGGAGTATTGGATTGCGAGATGATATTAGTTTTTGTAATTAGATAGTTTTCTGAAACTTGTAACAATGTAAATGTAATTGACTTTGGTGATTTAACAATAGAGAATTATTGATAAGTATTGTTTACTGCTATTTGTCAATTGTTTATCATTGTGTTTCAATTTTACATGTTTTACTTCCTGAATAATATGATTATTCAAATATCCACAGTCGCTCATACTTTGGGAAGTAAGTAGTGAATCAAGAGTGCCATGAATTGGATTGTAGACTCTCTAAGGAGTTAGACATAGCAACGGCAATGCTACAACATTCATGAGTACTTAGAAACTAGAGATTTGAGTATTGGATAAACCCACACTCAGCTTCATGGATTATATCACGAGCAATTTTGAGACGATAACTTCTTATGATCTTGAAGCGGAGACATGTGAGTTATAATTTGTAAGGAAATTGTTCATTGACAACACGAAAACGCATCGGTAACTCGATGTTATAAAACGTGCTTTTGTGAGCGATTTGACTGGTAAAAGATATAAGCGTATGAGTCAAAGCTTATTCGTTCCTTGACCCTGACGGGAAAACAGATATATGTAAGCCTCTCGATGAGTTTGAAGTTGACTAAAAGTGTTGGCCAACCAGGACTAAATTGATGTCAATTAGAAGTGTTATGTCATATGCAAATCAGAAATCAGGAAATAGAGTATCAGACTGAGATTTATCTTAATCCATGTCTCAAGTCTGGAAAATATCTTGTTGGACGAAGGATCATATAATCACTTATCTATGGACAGAACTGACTGGGTCAGAGTTCGGCAGCGGCTTTTTGGAAGCTACAATTTGCTGGTCAATTAGAAGGTAAATTGACAATTATAGTCATAGACTTATCCAATGGGGAGACTGTTGGATTAGGTGTCTAAGTCATGACTAATAATTTGTATTTACCTAATTGATAGTAGCAAAGTCCATTTTGGTTGCCCTCATAGCTAAGGTTTGACAGAAAAACCAGAAGAGAGAAAGATTAATTTATTATGTGATTAATAAGTCAATAGAAATAAAATAAATAGTTTATCAATATATTATGTTGATAATATATTAATTAGAAATAGTATTAATTAATTAGAAATTAATCTAGAATTAATTGGAATTAATTTGGTGATTAATTGAAATAATTAAAGGTGCAGGGGCTGAATTGTAATTATTCAATAATTGAGTAGTGACAATTAAGGAAGCCTGGAAGGTGGCGATTTTAAGGATATATTTATCCTTAATTTCGAAATATATATTAAGGATAAATAGAGTTTTAATCAAATGATAAAAGGTTTATCTCAATTTGAATTCAAAAAGGTTTATCTTTAAGGCTTATCTGGTAATGACACGCCTAGGTCGTCGTGCAGTCAAAAATAAGAGAAATACCTAACACACACTAGTACAGTGGTAGTCAGGGTCGATCCGCAGGAGCTTCGTGGTTAGACTAAATGACAGATTACCAACTAGTAGTGTCACGCTACAGTCGGAGGACCTAGTTTCTAAGTTCTCAACTACCCGAAAACAAGAACCAAACAAAGTCAAGCCAAGCATAAGCTAAACTCAACTCAAACAACCTAGTTACTTTCTAAAATCAGAAGTGCATCTCTGAATCAGAAGCAAACAAAGGCATCCAAACCAAACAAAGCATAACCTAACTAATAACTAGAGTTCTGACTGAACAGCTACTAGCTAAGATTCAATGCTCAAAACTAACCAAATTGGCTACTGATTTCAGCAAGGGAAAACAGTTCCAACCAAAGTCAAAATAACATTCATCACAAACCAAACAATCAAAACACAAGCAAACATCCAAAACACCGAAAAACCAATATTGCTTATAACCAAATGCTTCTCATTACTCAAACTCAATTCCAAACATCCAAACAGTAACCAAATGATGCTAAAACAGAAACCTAAAGTGCTCAAAGTCAGTGGTTGTCACTCCCAAAGACTTTAGTCACAAATACTACTTGCTACTAAAAGGAAATTAAATTCAAAAACATAAAATACCAATTGGGAACTTGCTGAAACGAAATCTTGGAGTCAAAGAGCTTCAAGGTCGATTTTACACCTGGTCTTTGCTAGGGTTTTCGGCTGGGAATGCCTCTATTTATAGTTGCAAATTTCCCGAGGCCGCGCCGCGCTTTTGAAGAATCCGCGGCGCGCGTACTAATCTTTTCCCGATTCTTCGGCATTTGAATGTGTTCCACCGCCTTAAGCCCGCGTCGCGCGTTTCATAGATTTGCGGTGCGCGTACGTTTTTCCTTGATTTTTTATTCTTTTTCAAACTTCTTTCTTTTGCACGCTTTTAGTCCCTGTTCCCATTCTTTTTCTCCAAACAAGTCCTGGCACGAAAAGTGAGAATACCAAGATATATCTGATATAATTTCATCAAGAACAGTGCTCAACAACGCCTAAAATACTTGATATCACTAGGCGTTGTCAGGTAACCACCTGGAGACTATAAATAGGGACCCCTGGATCCCCATTTCCTGCGCCAACTTCACTCTCTCTTTCTCTCTGGATTTTCGACTTCTTGCTGCTGGGTGTGATTCCATTAGAGGCACGACATTTGTGGTTCTAAGCTTTCAAGAAATCAACTAAAGGTTAGTTTTTCTTTTATAATTCTTTTAGTAAATTTCGATTGGCCTTAGGGTTTATATTATATGTTCAAATAGTGAAAACATAGGTCCAAATTAGGTTGCATGTGAACTTAGGGTTTAAGTTTATTGTTTTGTATAAAACCTATCACATATAACATCCAGGAACGACCGGTCATGCATCGTCCTTTAGTCATTAGACATCCTCGAGTGCCCAGGTACGATTGGTCATGCATTGTCCTTTATCATGTAGCATCCCTCGGAGTTATCAATTTATTCTTTGATCTTCGGGTGCCCAGGTACGACCGATCATGCATTGTCCTTGATCATGCAACAACCCCCAGATCGATCAATCATTCTTTAGTCGTCAGAACAAATCCAATGGCTATCACACAAGCACAAAAGTATAAACATATAGACTAACTGACAACGCCTATCAATATCAAGTATTTTAGTCATTGCTAGGCCCTATTCTTGGTGAAATTATATCATAGTTGTATTGGTATTTCTCACTTTTTGTGCTAGTGCTTGTGTGCAAGAAAATGTTGAAAACAAGTACTAAAAGCGGACAAAATGAAAGAAGTTTGGATCAAAGCCAATTCAGTCGAATTCATACGCGCACCATAGGAAAGAAGCTTGCGCGTCACGCCACGTCAAAGGTCATACAATTCAAAAAGCGAAAAAACGGGGATAAGGCAACACGCGCATCGCGGATCCATGCCTTGCGCGCCGCGGATCGACAGATTTTGCAAGTATAAATAGAGGTCATTAGGTCGAAAATTGAAGGTGAAGAACGAACCCTAAGGTGGACTTAAAGCTTCTTTGACTCAAGGATTCGGAATTCCAGCAACACTTTGGTATTTTTTATGTTTTCACTTTTAGTTCAATGTTCTTTAGTTTAGTTTAGCCTTTAGTCTATTGTTTCTGGATTGTTCAGATCAGTAGCAGTAGTCTAGGTTTGTTATTTTTGGATTTCAGTACCTTGTATCTTTAGCTTTTGTTTTTAAATTTAAGTAATCATTCGGTTTATGGTTTTGTTGCACTTTTTAGTATTAATTGTGTTTGGATGTGTTTTGAATGCAATTGGTTGGTTTATTTGCTTCTGGATTTTGAACTTAGCTTCTGATTTCAGTAAGTAACCTTAGTCTAGGACTTTGTTTGGTTTAATTTACTTCATGCTAGACTTAGTTTTTGGAATTGTCTTTGGAATTGTGTTTTTGTTTGATTTTTGGAAAAGTAGAACTAGTCCATCTGGCTGTAGCGTGACACTACAGTTGGTAAGCTATTGTCCTATCTTGACCACCAAACTCCCGTGGATCGACTCTTGCTACCGCTATACTAGTGAGTCTGTGAGGTATTTTTCTTATTTTTGACCGCATAACGACCTAGGCGTGTCACTAACCCTTCGGGTTCCTATCACCGATCATACAGTCAAATAATGTAAGGCACACCCAGCTAATACACATTACTACATATAGTAATTAAGGCTACATACACATGCAACTTCACCCATAGTATAGTGAGAAGACTCACCTGATCCGCAACCACAAGCTAGACAGCACTCCACACGAGTGTCCTCAGATCCCAAAAATACGAACTCCTTAACAAGGATAAACTTCACTTAGAACTTCCTAAACCCTAAACAGGATAAACTTCTAAGACCGGTACCCTGAACCCTCAAGTTTGACCAAAAGTCAAACTGATCAAATAGCTAACTGTTAAAGGTCAAAGTCTAATTCAAGGGTCAACAACTAGTTAGCGCCGCTATCTTCCCAAGATAGCGTCGCTAACTAAGAAGAGTCCCAAAAATCTCATTAAGCTCTTAATCCATTCAGCCAGGGTGCTAAGTCCTTCCAAAACTTATCCAATATGACAATTGACCCATAGAGTTGCCAATTTTATGATTAAACATGCCCAAAACTCAAAACCTAAGTCCAAAAGCTCAAAAGTTAGCCCAAACAACCATACAAATACCCAAGAGAGCTTGGCTACTCTCTAAACAGACTTAATAGCTCTAGAAATGCTACAAGAAGAATAAATGTCAGAACTTTCCTAACAAGTTTGACAACGCCTATCAATATCAAGTATTTTAGTCGTTGTTAGGCCCTATTCTTGGTGAATTTATGTAAGATATATATTGGTATTACTCACTTTTGTGCTAGTGCTATTGCGCAAGAAAAAGATAAAAACAGGGACTAAACATGGACAAAATGGAACAAGTTTGGATAAACACAATTTCAGTCGAAGTCGTACGCGCGCCGCAGGAAGAAGACACACGCGTCGCGGATAGTCAACGATGAGGCGGTGTATTGAAATACAAACAGCAAAATACGGGGATAATGGATAAGACGCGACGCAGATATAAGTCCTGCGCGGCGCGGATAAACCTAATTTGCAACTATAAACAGAGGCATCTAGGTCGAATTTCAAGAGCGAAGAACGACTCAAAAGGTGGAACCTAGGCTTCTTTGACTCAGGATTTCGAATTTCAGCAACTCAATTGGCATTTTTTATGTTTTCTATTTAATTTTAGTAATTGTTTGTTTTAGTTTTAGTTGAATTCCTTGATTCTGGATTGTGGGATCAGTTAGTTTAGATTATTTTCGAAATCAGTAACCATTGTTCTTTGAATTTGGATTTTATTTAAGTTAATCATTCGGTTCATGTTTTATTGCACTTTTTCAGTATTGTTTTGTTTGAATGCTTATTTCGATTGTTTGAGATTGTTATTGCTTCTGACACTACAAGAAAACAGTGATTTAGCAACGACGAATTTCGTTGCTAAATCTTGAAATTCCGTTGCTAAACGGGTTTTGCAACAGAAATTGTTACGAAACTGTTCTGTTACAATAAATCCCGTAGCGAATGAATTTGCTACGAACTTTTATTTCCGTACCAAGTTTGCTACAGACTGATTCCGTAGCGCATGTTTTCCGTAGCGAATTTCGTAGGTGGACTCCGTAGCGATTTCCGTAGCCGTTTGTCCGTAGTGAATTTCATGGTTCTTTTTCCGTTGCTACTTCTATAGCGGGTTTCGTTGCAAATTCTGTTGCAATAATTTTGTTGCATATTCCGTGGTCAAGCTTCCGTAGTAAAATCCGTAACAATAATTCTGTAGCAAATTCCGTGGTCAGGGTTCCGTAGTAAAATCCGTAACAATAATGTTGTAGCAAAATCCGTGGTCAAGCTTCCGTTGTAAAATCCGTCGCCATGGTTTTGAAAATCGGACCGGACCGACCGGTTCGACCGGTTAAAAACGGGAACCAGTGTTGTCACCGGTTTTTTACCTCTAAAAACCGTTTGTTTTTTGAACCGCTAAAAACCGACCGGTTCAAAAAAAATCGAACCAACCACACTGGTTGAACCAGACCGGCCAAAAATAACTAAACCTTTACTTACGAGCTGTTTTTACCACAACTAAGCCGGTTTTGAACAGCCGTGAAGCATAGTTTACTTGTACATGCAACCTGTGTAGTGCTCCTCTTTATATAGTGTGTAGTGCTCCTCTTTATATAGTGAAGCGCCATCCCATATTTTTGTTCCTGCTGTCGATGTGGGATCATTCCCACTAAATTGCTAGTGATATGCACAACTCAAGTAAGGATAGGTTGATAATCACGTGAACGATAACATATTATATACAAGACTATAACTATAACTCTTCTACTATTTCTTTTTTTATATTTATTATACTAATTGTTTTCTTCAATTAATTAAATTTATAAAAAGATAGGCTGTAAAGTAATAATAAAACCTTGGTTTTATTTAAGTTATATATTGTATTGGTATTTTAATTGTTGGAGGTTTCTTTTATATTTTTTATTTATTGTAATTATATAATTAATTATGACATAATAATGACATATCCTGTTTTTTGGACCGGTCCAACCGGTTGAACCAGTTGAACCATCGATTATAAATTATAAATTGCTAGTGATATGCACAACTCAAGTAAGGATATGAAAAATGATTATAAATTATAAAAAATATTTAAAATAAAGGTTAGGGTATATACGATATTTTGTAAATTAAAAAGGGTAAATACGAAATTTAGATTTTAGGCCGGGCAAATACGATATTTTACAGTTTAACGATGGTATATACGAAATTCTCTCAAAAATAAATTTCATAGCTATACTAGTTTCGTAACAAAATTTCGTTGCTAAATTTCTATAAAAACATGTTCCATAGCTAAATATCTATGGAAATAAAGGACGTAACAAAGGTACCAACCTATATTGATTCCATTGCAAAACAACTACGGACCACAATTCCATAGAATATTTCCGTAGCTACTTATCTACGAAAATTCATTTCATAGCAAATTAGCTATGGAAAATAATTTCGTAGCAAAATTCCGTAGCAAAATAACAACGGATTATAATTCTGTAGCAAAATAATCACGTATTGTATTTTCGTAGATATTTTCGTAGCAAAATAACCACGGATTGTATTCTCGTAAATATTTCCGTAGCTAAATAGCAACGAAAATCCAGTCCATAGCAAAATCGATAGCAAGATAGCAACGAAATTTGATTTTGTGACAAAAATCGTAGTTATTCTTGTGTTCGCTACGGAATTTTCATTTCGTGGCAAATGTCGTAGTAAATTTGCTACGGAAAGTCATTCAGTAGCATAAACCATAGCAATTTGGCTACGGAAAGGTCTTCCGTAGCACCTTTCCGTTGCTATTTGGCTGTTTTGAAATCAGTGAGTAATCTTAGTTTATAGTTTGAAGTAGTTTAGTTTAGTTAATGCTTGGTTTGGTTTTTCGGTATTCGATTTATTGGTTTTATTGGTTTTTGGGAAGTGAAGGAAACACCGCTGACTATAACGTGACACTATAATTGGTTATTCTGACACTCTATCCTGACCACCAAACTCCCACGGATCGACCATTACTACTGCTATACTAGTTAGTCGATGATGTTTTGTTTTCTATTTTTGACCGCATAACGACCTAGGCGTGTCAAAGTTCCAAAGACCAAGCCAAAAACGGACCAAATATCAATTTCTACCAACAAAATCACTTGCTAAATTTTTCAAACACAAAAAGAAAGGAACTTTATACTCATAGAGGTCCAGAAATACAGATCTTTGCTAATTCAATCATGATGAACAACTTCTAGTATCACCATCAACCATCTAACACCATCAAAGCTTAAAAAATCTTTCCAACGAGACCAAAAACCCATCTAAGGAGGCTTAGAGAGAAAAGGAGACGTTTTTTAGGCTGAAAATGAACAAATGGCGACTGCCCTAGGTTATAATACATTTATATGTGACTCGTAGCTCAAAATCTAGGGTTTGGCCCAAAAACAGCAGTTAGCGTCGCTAACTAGAGATCGTGGAAACCCACCACCAGCCATAGATAACGACGCGACTCACTACCAATAGCAATGCTATGCACAAGATTAGTGACGCTAAGCCTATGCTTAGCGACGCAAACATCCTTTTTCCCAAAAAATAACTCCTTTAATGATTAACTCGAGATTTTCGGGATTAGGATCTTACAAAAAAACAAGTGTTAAAAATTTAAAATACGAAATTATTAAATTGTGAATGAGTGGTTCTCACGCTTCTCAATCTTTTAGTGCATAATCTTTGATGTGTTTCTAAAAATAAAATGAATCATAATTTGCTATTTTATTATATTCATTTATTTTTAAATAAATTGTTTTATAATTTAGGGTTTCCGATTAATCCGATTAAACCCTTAACCCACTCGACCGTCAAGTACCGTCAATCGATTTTTACAACCTTGGTTTTGATATATAAAAATTGTTTTTTCATATTTAAGGAAATGACATTTATAATTCTAAAAAATTATGTTTGTTTTTATTTTAACTAAACTTTATTCCTGCGCAACGCACAGTGATTCGTCTAGCATATATATAAGGAAAGGAGCCTTTTCTGAGAGGATGACACATCAACAAATGCACAAAGTCTAAACAATATTAGAAAATTCTATGATGGGCTGGGTTTTTATGGATCCATCAAGGTGAGTCCATATTCTTGCAGGGTGCTACCCGGTGCTCCATGGTGAATCCATATATCAGCTATCGACTACTGCCCTCCATCATCACCGGTCCACGCTCAATTTTGAATTTATATATATTAGGGTTCGTTTCATTCCCTTGAAAAAGTCTCTATAATCATCAAAGGTAGGCATATGCTCCTTTGATTTTGACCTGTGTTGATTTTTTTTGGAACGGCGGTTTACATCAACGGAAGCCCCTTCACAATCTTTCAGTGAAGGCCCCGAGTTCGAATCATCCAATTGGGCAGATGCGAACCCATAGGGATTCCAGGGAAAATTCCCCACAATGGAGCCTTTGGGATAAGATCCCTGCATAAGGTGCTAGTGGGAGTAGAACTCCTGACCTCCGCCCCACGTGGGTGCCAAACCCGGTGGAAAATTCGCCACAATGGAGCCTTTGGGATAAGTTCCCTGCATAAGGTGCTAGTGGGAGTAGAACTCCCGACCTCCGCCCCACGTGGGTACCGAACCCGGTGCCTCCTACCACCTAGGCTGAAAGTCATTGGCTTTTGACCTGTGTTGATAATTTTGATCTTCGTCACCATCATCGATCCAAAATCCTTAGATTTTTACAGGTTTGATTCTTTTTAATTTCACTTTCATGCTTTTAGAAATTGGTACTTAACTATCAGTAAATTAATATTTTTGGGCTTTTTTAAGTGGTGAGTTCGTACCATTTTTCTCTGGTAACCCTCCGATCAGCTATTTCGCCATCAGAGAAGGAGATGAGCCTTCTTTGAATTTAACTTTTTATGTTAATTAATCATGTATTATGTTTGCATGTCTATTCCCTCTCTTAGAACTCATCATGTTTATCTGTCTTATTGATCTCATGACCGTTTTTTAATGCGATACATGGTATTTTTTGTAGATATACAGCTTCCGTTAATTGTTTCACAGACCCATTCCAATTTTGTTGTTGCAAATGAAGAACTGCTGAAATGGTGCTCATCCGTTTTTGCTTTCCTTTTGATTTTCTAGTTTCCTAGGTTTTCAATTTTGATTTTCCATATGCAAACATTTTTTGATTTTATCTCATAAGGCTTAATAAATCATAGGATGTTTGATAGTTGTTGATCGAATAATATCAGATTGACTCAAGGTTTGCCCTAGTGAGACTCACCCTGAAGCTGACCAAGTAAGAGACAAATCAAATCAACTAAGATCGAGTAAGAGGGAGTTTATGGGGTATCAAATGCATTCACATGGACCGAATAAGTATATTAGATACCATTTAGTCGGTTTATATGCACACAAACTTGAAACCTCAGTGCTAAATTAGGAAAATGAACTAAAATTTAACTCAAGATAAATAACTTTTGTTGTAGATAGAGCGTTCATAAAGACTATTTTAATATTACCTTTCATATAATAACATGAGAATTACCAATTGGATCAACAGTAGTTAAAGACCTATTTTCGTGAAGATCATATTTCCTGATTATCTTTTCATCTAGATCGTGCTTGATGTAAAAATAGGGAAATCTAGCTTCATATTCCCACGAGCCAAAACGGGCATTAGATGTACCCAAGTAAATCAATTTGTATCGAGTGTTGTACAGATTAAATTCGATTAAGTCAAAAGAAACAAACACTATAAGGAAAATATTATGGTTTTATAATGATCTTCACATATGAACTAAAATTTTATGAATCTAGAGTCTTTATACACGAAAATTCAATTTACTGGCAGTTTCAAAGTTTTTGAGATTATAGGGTCTATTCCATTGATTCCTCATTGTTGACATATCATGCAATTGTTGACATATCATCAATCTTAACACTATTTATAACATAAATGAAAATGAAGTTATATCTTATTCTTGCTTTTTGTCTGGAATCCAAAAAACTAATTCATCAAAAAAAGGGAAAATTTTCTCGGTTATAACCACCACAAAAAAATATATATCTAGAGTACCATCATCAGTGAGCCATATTTGAGACTATTATGAAGAAAAGAAATATTGTATATATTTAGGGCCAGCCCTAAGGAGGTGCGGGAGGTGCGACCGCACAGCGCCTACGTCGTGAAGGGGCCCAAAATTTCATTTTGTTGCGGTTCCGTAATCCGTCATAATCCGTCGCTATCCCTCTCTGTTCCGTTGCTAATTAGCACAACTTTTCTGTTTTTAATTCGGCGTTTATAATTTGTAATGATTTATTAAGTTTCGAATATTATCGTAGTATTAATGAAATTTGTTTATATATAAAAAACTGTATTTAGAGGCTCATTTTTTTACCACGATAACTCTAGACAACTAATGGGTGTTTGATAGCCTCTTAATCTGGATAGTTAAGAAGTTCTGAACCATTCATATTGTTTATTTCGTAAAAATTATACATTTAATTGGTCAGAGCCTCTTAATAGGCTTCTAAACCATTCAACTCAAATACAAGTCGTGAACAATTATTTTTGTAGAACATTCCCTGAAACCTAATACATCCATGTTTTTTTTCCTTCCCTAAAAAGAAAACACGCCATACTCAGCTCCTACCTCCCACCTTCCAATTCTGCCCTCCTAGCACCGCCCTCCTCCACACCATCAGCTGCTTTCTACGACCACCCATTCGCCATTTTTGCCCCTCACAACCACCTCCATCATACAGCTTCTGGTCCTAGCAGGTTCAGCTAGTTTTTTGTCATTCAGAAAAGACAAAAATAGTTCAGGATAGCAAACATTGGATATATAGGAATCAAAATCTGCCGAATCACTCAACCGGTTCCGGAACCGGAATAATCGGTAACCGAATAATCAACGAATCAAGGACCATAACCGGACTGAACTTCTCCTATCCGGTTCTAACCGGTTTCGGTTTTGGTTTCGGTTCAGCTTCCAGTTCAGTTTTTCAGTGCAAACACTCGTCCTTAGTTGCACAACCTAAATAACCTGTAACCGAATAAGCAATAAATCAAGGACCGGAACCGGACCAAACTTCCCCTATTGGTCCCGTTTTTCGGTCCAAACGCTCACCACTACTTTCAGCCACCTTGCTCACCAACACCCGCCAGAGCCCAAAGCTTACTATTTCACCAACGACCCCCGCTGCTTCTTTATGCTACATGTGTTTCATCTCCGATCTTCATCAAGGTAGCCGTCGCCACCACTGCCCACGCCCATCTGTCTTCAACAGAACCACCGCCGCCAACTATCTCTCCCCCTCCCAAGTGTGAAGCGTTGTCGCCAACTACCGACATTTCTCCATCTTCAACTGTAAATATATGTGAAGCCCAATAGTGTCTCTCCAAAAGAGCCCTTGTGGAGAGAGGGGAGACTCCAACATATATACAAACTTATAGGACCGTGTCGCACCAATGTGGGATACACTAACACTCCCCCTCAGAGACGTAGGCTCGATGAGGTTACAGGGTGCGGGACGCCGGCTCTGATACCATGTAAATATATGTGGAGCCCAAAAGTGTCTCTCCAAAAGAGCCCTTGTGGAGAGAGGAGAGACTCCAACATATATACAAATTCATAAGACCGTGTCGCACCAATGTGGGATACACTAACACTCCCCCTCAGAGACGTAGGCTCGATGAGGTTCGGGGGTGCGGGACACCGGCTCTGATACCATGTAAATATATGTGAATCCCAATAGTGTCTCTCCAAAAGAGCCCTTGTGGAGAGAGGGGAGACTCCAACATATATACAAACTTATAGGACCGTGTCGCACCAATGTGGGATACACTAATATCAACAACAACTGCTAAACCGAAGAACGTGAAGATGTTGAATTTTGTGTCCTTTAAGATTTTTAAAATGGTAAGTTTATGAATTTAACCAGAAATATAATAAATCGAACAGATATAAGAATCCAAACAGTAAAAATGAACAACTTCGATTTATTATAATTGCAACTATGTTCTTCTCTTAAGACCAACACAAAATACAAGTCAAGCTTGAGGTATCTTTTTGTTTACTTCTGATGTTAAATTTGTGTCCGGTGGGGCAGGGTGTAAGGACTAAGAAGGGAAGTAGGAGTTACATCGAAGAATTTTGTGAATCTGGGATAAAAACAAGTTACATTGAGATTCTCTATAAAAACAAGGAATTTGGTCGTTGCCGGCGTTCCTCCGTTTTCAACATCTTCGATGTTTATCTCTTAGATTGTTTATATTCATTTTTGGTCAGATATCATTATTTGAACAAAATTTGTTTGTAATAATCGTATATTATTTGCTTAAAATCTCCTGTTGCAGATATATTTGTAAAGTCTGTCTCATGGATTCTCAACCAACTTATCTCTCGCAATTAGAGTGCACAAAAGCCGGTTTTTAACCGGTTCGGTTTTTTTAAGAACCGGTTTTGGTCCAACCAGTTTCGGTTAAAACCTAACCGGTTTTGGCCGTTTTTTTTAAATGAAATTGAGTTCTAGGCCGGTTTTTTCGGTTTTTAAACCGGTTCGGTTCGGTTAACCTATTAAAAAACTGGTTATTAGAAAACCGGTTAATAAAAAACCGGTTTCCGTTTCTTTTTTTGGTTTTTTAAAAAACCGGTTCTTCATGTGCACCTCTACTTGCAATGTCTATCTCCTGGGCTGTTTATTTTCATTTTTGGTCAGGCAACTTATCTCTTACAATTAGAGGTGGCAAAACCTGACACGACATGACAACCCGACACGAACTCGACACGAAATAAACGGGTTTGGGTAACAGATTTCAACCTGTTTAATTAAACGGGTTGACACGACACGACACGATAATTAAAAAGGTAAGGTCAGGGTCGAAACTATCAACTCGAAAATAACACGAAAATGACCCGTTTATTTGTATTCAAGTTTTTCTAAGTCTTATATAAATTGGACAGGTCAAAAACCAATACCATATTTAAAAGAAAAACTTCTGATCGACATGTTTTATAATATGGAAGTCGCTTAGCCACCTAGGTCATGAATTCATCTTCACTTTTCTACTTTCTCACTCGTATTCCACAGTTTCACTCGGCCTCTCTCTCCTCCTTAACCTCGTCATTCGTCTTCCCGACTCCTAATCTTTTAACATTGCTCAATAAACTTAGTGTGAATGCTTCTGCTACTAGTTTTTCATGTTTTCCTTTTTGCCTAAAACTCATATTCTTTCAACATACTTAGTGTTTCAACTCGAAAATTGACATGATATATATTACAAGGACTAAACCCCAAACCCGAAACTCGACACGAACTCGACACGAAAATAAACATGTTGACACGACACGACACGATTATTAAACGGGTTGGGTTAGGGTCGAGCACTTTCAACCCGTTTAATGTTTTGACACGACACGAAATCGACACGACACGACACGTTTGCCAGGTCTACTTACAATGCCTATCTCTTGGATTGTTTATTTTCATTTTTGGTCAAATAGTAATGACCATTTTAAAATTTGATGTTCAATTTTGTAATATACCGTATGAATCTCTTAAAAATTTTATGGTTTATTGATATATGTTATTATTTGAAATATAAGGATAAATTCGTTATTTTGCATGTCATTCATTGCAACCATTTAGAGATCTAACTAAACAACATATTTTCATTAAGAACCTTTAAATGTTTCAGATCTGAATGGTTCAGATGTTTTCAAACACCATAACGAAATAAAATCTGTACATTAAAGAGTGTGGTTTTATATAGGTTTGAATTGACATATGAAAATGAGAAAACCTAAGCATGACAACACATATCGAAAGAGTATATGAATTGACATAAAGAAAATAAATTTGTGTGCATGTGAGCTATCAATTTACCGAAAGGTTAAACATTCATAAGCAAAAACTAGTACATTTAATGCCAATTTCTTTATTTTCTATATCATATTACGTCAAGTGCTTCAAAAATGGAACGTTACTTTCAACATAGTCTCGTAGTTTAACATATTGTAAGCTCACCTATTTTCTTCCAATTTCGCCCATTATACTTCTTCACTACTTCATTCAACATCCTGTCTCATAATGCAAAACATAAGAAAGTTAATTAGATAGTGAACTTAAAAACCTCTTGTAGAAAAAGATTTACAACCTGGTGTATTTGTATACCGATTTGAATACAAGTTCAACATAAGAAAGTTACTTAGATATTGAACGTAATTAGGGAAGCAACACCGTCAAATCGGATTTCCCATTGAATTCCCTGGATACAAAAATCAAACACGAAACTGAAGCTTGATATTTGTTAAATTAATGAATTAAAGAAAGTATGAACGTTATAACCTCAAGTCACGTCTGGAATGGCGTCGCTGACCTCTTTAGCATGGAATCACTTTAACAAACCCAAAATCGAGAATTAACTTAAAATGGCATGGCATTAGTTAAAATGGTGGCATTCCATTAATTTCATGAGGTCCCCATGTTGGAGACGAAATTTCTTGAGAGAGAACAGTGAAAGTTTACCAGACCCAGACCCAGACCCAGACCCGTTAAAATGGGTTCACCAAGGGATCCACCAAATGATGTACGTTTGGTACAATAATTCCATTAGTAAATTACATGAATCCTGCTTATGGTTTGGTTAAATTTACGTGTTTAGTCTCTATCTTTTATTTTACCTTCAGAAGGTTTTTAAAAATTTAGTCTGTTGAATATTTAGTCCCTATTGTTAACGGTGTTTAGTTTTGCCGTTAATGCATGGTAACATGACAAATTACCCTTCCTTTTAGATTTATTGTTTTTTTTTTTAAAACAAAGCACTTAAAAGTTAAACCTTATTCCTACCCCCACACCCGCAATAAACCCATGCCCTATTTCGTAACTCTCATTCCTTTATTCCTTCATCGTCACAACTCACAAGAGACATGATCTGCCGTCATCGCTAATTATCTCAGCCACCGCTTTGTAGACACCTACCACCATTGATACAAGTACCATGATATGTTATATAGGCACCCATTACCACCGGTTCGATTTGTCCACTCACCTAACGCTGCCGGTTTCGATTTGTTTAGCCACCTACCAGTCCACCACTATAGGATCAAAGAAGTCTGAATTACTGCAAGATCAAAGAAGTCTGAGGATGCCTAAAATGAGTAGAACTTACAACATCATCATATGAGGATGCCTAAGATCAGGTATGAATCTACAGAAATTATAACCTATTGAAGAAGGTTTTGGGGGCAGAGTATGTGGAACAAGTGGTGGAGGTTTTGGCGATGAAGTGTAGTAATTGGATTTTTCCATTTTTCTCATATTCATCCTTTTTTACTCACAAATCACGATTCTTTTCAAAATATTTTTTGAATATGTTAATATTCGATTCTACCGGCTGTGAGTACATGAAATATCATTTCAAGAAATCGACATGTTTGCTGCCAATTTTGATGAACCCATCTAGGTTTTCAAATATAAGATTGTGAATTTGTTATTGAATTTTGTTGTGACTTGTTTTTTTTACTTGGTGATGCAAACCCATCGGTCAAGACAAATGATTTTGTGGATTTGTTCCTAATCTTTGTTCTGATTTTCTTTTTATTGTGTTGGTGGAAACTTATTAGTAAAGATTGATGATTTGGAGGAATTGGTTATGAATCCCTTCTACTTAATTGCTAGGGAGAATTATCCATCAGGCGAAGGCAATAATGATCGTGGTCTTGGTGGTTGCGATACACACACACAGATCTTGGGGAGAAGGGGAGATGGCAGAGGGGGTTGGGGATGAAATTGGCTTGACTTTACACTTTTAATATAAAAGTAAAATACCAAAAAATAATAATAAATATAAAAGTAAGGGTATTTTTGCCATTTTAGCATGGGATAACGGCAAAAACGAAACACCGTTAATGGTAGGGACGAAGTACGCAACAAAATAAACTTTTAGGGACTGTCCGAGTGAAAAACAAAAGATAAGAGCTAAATGTGCAGATCGGACCAAACCACAATGACTATTTCGTGTAATTTGCTCTAATTTCATGGAACATCCCCAGAGAAATATGGATCCACCTACTTATTTACATGTAGAAAATGGGTCAAAACAATTAACAAATAACTAGATGGATGCTCTAACCCGACTCGACCCACGGAACAGCTACCACCCAAACCCAAATGCAACTCATGAATTCACCCTGATGGATTCATCCTTTTTTCATAAGTAGGTTGTTATAGATCATAAAAAATCAAGTACCTTGTTATTACATATAAAAATAAAGATAAAATAAGAATTCTCAACTGTTAAGAACCTCTAGAAGCCAATCTGCGTCATTGAATAATCTTAATTTTTTTTCATGTTCTTATATTTTTATATTTATTTATTATTTTAAAATATATCAAACATAGCAAAGTTATTTTATTTTTAACACTTTGACAATATTCACACTTTAATGAAAAATGTATTTATTAAACTGTGAATGCAGTATCATAATCTTTTTCGTACTAAAAATATATAAGTATCTTTTGTTACCTGTAAATAATATCAATATTATAAAATTTTGTATATTTTGGCATCTTCTTTTATATAACTCAAGAAGGTAACCATATTTTGTGTTTGTTCACATTTAGGTAACTTAGTTGTTTGTACACATATGACTAACAAACTTGTTTTCAGTCATTACATAATACCCTTGTTGTAATATTACCCTTGTTGTAGGTTACAGCTGATGTGGCGTACATATGGCATTGTATAATGACTCATGAAGATAATGAACTATTGGTTTTTTCACCTTTGCGTAATTTTTTTTACATATATGACCAACGAACTTGTTCAAAGTATTCAAATGTTACCATTATTATACTTTTACATATTGTATTAGTTCATCCACATGTTGGCCGTAATATATTTATTGTTGTGAAATGATATACCGTTTAAATGCTACCTATATTTCATTACATCATGTAATAAATGCTACTATGTCATTATATTTATTATTTGACTTTTAGTTTATAACATTTAAACAAATTAAAGATGTCGTAAATGGTTTATGTTTTCACTATTCAAAAACTCTCTAATAGGTGGAACTACTATGCTATATAAATCAAGAATAGGATTGCTTATTTATTTAAAACCTTACAATGCCTAGCCTCTTTGAAATCATTGCTATCTTCTCCATCCTTACAGTGTCATCTGCTCGTTCATTCAATTCTTCTGATAATTGCTTTTTAGTGAATAGGTGGCATATATTTGTTACTAGTGACCTCCCTGATAGTATGAATCTGCATATCCATGGAAATCATATGGACAAAACGGTTAGCATTCCATCTGGAAAAGCTTTTGATTGGTCTTTTTGTAGAACTGGCAATCAACACTATTATGGTGACTTCAATTGGGGCTCAAAGATGTCATCTTTGACATTGTTTGATAGACACGTCGATAGCATTTGTTTTCGTTACAAAATAGGGACACGACATTGTTACTGGTTAGTTACACCAGGAGGGTTTTATGTATCCAGATCAAACTCACCATTCCCCGGTAACTCGTGGCATTTTGAAAAATCTTGGAGTTGAATGTTTTGTAAACTTGTTGACCTTATAATCAAACATAATATCAAATAAATATAATAAACTTTGTTCCCGATCTACTTCTGTTGTGACAGTCTTTTTTCTCCCTTTACGACTACGCTCATTCTCTTCTACCATATGAATTGCTTTTTAAATGAAGATTTAGTCATTTAGATAAATTAAATGCATATGGTTTTATTAAGGCAAAATGACACCGTAGCCCATCGAAGTTTCCACATCTGGTTTAAAACGTCCCTCAACTTATTTTTTTGTCTTCTAAGAGATTGAAGTTATCTTTAACCTGTCTAAAAAGTCACATGACCTCTTAAATACGGTTTCCTATGCCTAAGTGTCCTTATATGCCTCTTATATGCCCAGTATCAGCATACTACGTGTCCTTACATACCCATCGAGAGAAGTCAACAATTGTTTATACGGTTCGGAAGTCACGTGACGGTTCTCCTCAAATTTCTTCCTCACCTCCGCCGCTGACCCCTCGGGCATCACGGTGTCTCCGGCGAATGATTTCCCGGTCACTCTCAGTAGCCCTCTGTAAAGCTGTCAAGGCTTCCCCTGCTAATCCCCTTGCTGCCATTTTTGTACTCTATTGAGTTGTTTTTCTGCTACAGATCACGACGCCGACCAACGCACTCAAAGAATAAATGAAGCGATGACGTTGATTAGCTTTTGGTAATTATTTTACAAGCCTACCCGCTGTTGGACATGTGCGTCGTTAGCATTCGGGAAAGTTCGTTAGGGTTAAGAAAGCTGTCGTGCTATATTTTGTTTCCAATTGGAGTATATTTTTGCGGTATTGCAATTTTGCCCAAGTGTAAAGTTAATATTGATAGCCAATTGCATCATCATGAAGTGTCACTATTTTGCTTTAACTCCTCTGGCTTGTCTCGTCTTTTTGGGTAGATAACTAAATATAGTTGCGACAATAGCCACTGCTCTGTGAATTTGGTTTTACCATATCCGTATCTTTTATTGATGTACTGCAATGTTTTGTTTCTGCACATAGCTTCTAATAAATTTGATTCTTTGTTATGGTATTTGCATTAAGTTATAGGATGTGTCGGTGGATGGAGGCTTAGGAGTTTTTTCTCGCCTGATTGATTTCATATGAAGTTCATTCAATCTCTGCTTTTCAATTGGAGTAAATGTTTGTTTCAATATTGAGATCTGAGATGGAGGTGCGAGCAGGCGGTGGCGAGGTGATCGGCGATGAGGAGAAGCAGCGGTGGATGGTTGCAGACGACGGGAGAAGAAGGTTGAGGGCGAGAGTAGTTGTTTCACGTGATCGGGAGAGAAAGATAGGACACGGATGAGTGAAAACGGGTTAGGGTTAGGTTTTTGGGTTAGGTCGGATCATGGGTTTGGATTAAATGTCAAACCGGATGGGCAAGTGGGTCACATTGGGAGGAGATAGATGATGTGGCTTGTGACATGTATGTGACTAGGCATAAACCTTGCTTATGTGGCATGATAACCTGTTACAATGGGTCAAGAGACCTTATTAGTAGGTTAAAATGAAGTTCAATTCCTTAAAAGACAATAAAAAAAAATGGACATTTTAAATCAGAAGCTGAAACTTCGATGGGCTACAGTGTCATTTTGTCTTTTATTAATCCATATTCTTTTCCATAATATATATTTTTTTTATTTTATTAGTAATACTTTATTTCAATTTAGATAAAAATAAATATAACAAAAAGTCTAAATTTTATTTTGTCACAAGATATAAAAGTGGCACATTTAAAATAAGATTATACAATTACCCATTGATAAATAAACGACACGCATAATTGTATGTAGCAGGATATTATTTCGAAAATCTATTAAAATTTTCATAAGACTACAATAAGCTTAATATTATAACATTTTGTATTGGCAATTATTTAACAAGATGTTCCTTTTGATCATAGGGAAACATATAACTTGATTTTCGTTAGTATTATAACAATTCTATAATATTTTGTAAGATAATATTTTATCAAAATAATGATACGTTAATCGATGTTCAATATAAGAAATCGGATTAGTGATGCAAACGGGGGCGGATATTGGCGGATGGTACATTACCCGTCCCCGTCCCCGACCTCCAAAACTCACATCCGTCCCCGCCTCCGCCCCGCCAAATCCCCATCGGAGTCGGGTAAAAAAATATCCGACGGGTTCGGGGAACCCGATGGATACCCATTTAATAAATATTATCCATTTTTTATAATTCCGAAAATATAGAAATTATACATAATAACCACAAAAATAGAAAAAGTTCATAAATTCATACTCCATTCATTTTTAAAGATGACAAAATGCAAAAAAACATGATAATGACAATCATAAGTTTGATAAGAAACTAAAATAAAGCAACAAGTTCATTCTAATGTTTTGCAAAAATAAAATTTTGATCTTCATCACCATCAATCAACATCCAATCTTCTTGTACTAAGCATCAAAATCCACATAGCTTGGTTCCGACTCATCATCTTTGACAACTTCAAATTTTGCAAGATGTTTCTCCATATTTGAATTGGCGCCTAGCAAAAATCAAATAAATAGATATTAGTATTATTATAAAATAATGAAATGTGTGACTATAAAAACTTTACCTAATTTCTCATCCCACAACCAATCTTGTGCACAAATCAATGTTTCCACTAGATTGGGATGAAGCCTATTTCGATGAGGAGTGATGTGTCTTCCACCGGTACTAAAAGCTGATTCGGAAGCAACGGTAGACACCGGAATTGCTAAAATATCTTTAACAACTTGCTGCAAGGTTGGATACTTAAGACCACTACATTTCCACCATGCTAGAATATCAAAATCTCCGGTCCTTCGCAAAACATTTTCCTCCAAATAGTAATCTAACTCAGATTTGTAAGTATCAACATTTGAAGTTGAACTCACATATAAATCAAAACCAGCCAATGAATCTCCAAAACCATCAACATCCATGTCAAAATCAAAATTATTAAATGAAGATTGAGTTTCTTTGGCATCATTTGGCTTATATTCTTTTACCAAATTATAAAGCAACTTTCGAATTCGTTCAACATCCATGTGTGGTACCATTCTTGCTTTTTCCACTTAGTTTTTTCCCACAGTAGTTGCATACAGCCTTCTCTTCTCCATCTATCTTTTGTTTTTTGAAATGTCTCCAAACCGGTGAAGTCAGCCTTCTATTTGCACCAGCATCTTGTGCATCTGTTGTACCAGCAACACCATCATTAGTTGCTCCAGCAGCTTGTGCATCTGTTGTGCCAACAGGATCACAACTTGGTTGTGGGGGATGTGGGATTTGACATTGAGTATCACTACAATATGAAAAATCAAAACAGATTCAACAGTTAAAAGAGTTTCAACAATATAGACAAATCGAAATTGAAATCAGACAATAGAGATTATAGATGTGAATCAGAAAATCGAGATTATAGATGTGAATCAGAAAAGAAAGGCACATTCAAATAGAGATTATAGCAGAATATAAAGGCACATTCAAACAGTTCTCGATTGACTGCATATGAAACTATTGAAGCAGAAACCAGCAAATCTAATATCAAGAATCTAGTCTCTAAGTGTTTAATAGGCACATGAAATCAGAAATCGGAAATCAGTTCTCGATTGCATAGCAGATGTCGATAAACTTTGATAGAAATTGATTAAACTTTACAGAAGTCGATTGCATATATTACTATAGTTTAATAACACTTGAAGGCAATCGATTACAAAAATCGATAACTGAAATCGATTACAGAAAAAAGAATGAGTTACAAAAACGGATTTCAGACTTGGATTACAGCAATCGATTAACACAATCGAATAACACAACCATTCAGAAATCGATTACAACAATCGATTAACACAACCATTCAGAAAAAAAAATAGAAATCGATTACATAATAGAGCTACAGATTACCTGATGGGATTTTCGGAGGGGCCTTCCATTGACAATAGAGAGTGTTGTTGATCCTTGAACTCTTGATAAGTCTTTGAGTCGTCGATGTAGAAACTAGCACAGGAAGGGAAACAATCAACAGTTTTGATTTTTCGGAGGGGCCTTCCAATGCACCAGTCATCGTCTTTATAGGTAAGAGTTTGAGTCGATTTCTCTGCTTAATCGAAGAGACACAATCAACAAATGCAGCCGACTGTTCAGTAGTCTATGCATCAGTAACTTGGTGTATTTAGCGTATTTATTATAAATGGATGAAGTCCCGATAAGGTTAGTGATTAACGTTGGTTTATATATATATATATATATATATATATATATATATATATATATATATATATATATATATATATATATATATATATATATATATCGGGTCTTAATCGGTGCGGATAGTAATATACCCGTCCCCGCCCCGTACCCGCTTCGGGTAAAAAAAATATGCCCCATCCCCGATCCGTTACCCGCTAAGGCGGGGAATCCCCGCCCCGTTAGGGTCGGGTCCCCGCGGGTGATGGGTAATACCCGCCCCGTTTGCATCCCTAAATCGGATACCCCATGAATTGCATGTTGTCACAAGACTTTATTATTATTATTATTATTATTATTATTATTATTATATATATATTAATAAAGGTTTTTTATATAGATCAAGATAAATATTTATCTAGAACCATATTTATTTAAAAATAAGATGGTTATTCAATTTATTTTCTAATTCCTATATTTCAAAAGGCTTTTTAGTTAGTGGTAAATATCATTCTTTATTTTTGTGAAATATTTGTAATGATTCAATTCATATACTAATCATCCAATGTAAAAAATCAAAGTAGCTGAAATTGGTCCCAAAACTTTTATATTTCATTGTTTCATAAAATATAAGTTTGGTACATTATCGGGTGTCACAAATGGTATATAAGAGTCATCGCAAGTGTATCATATATATATATATATATATATATATATATATATATATATATATATATATATATATATATATATATATATATATATATATATATATATATATATATATATATATATATATACAATGTCAACAAAAGAATTACAACTAGTCTAGTTCTCATGTCTCTACTTCACTGGAAAGTTATCTACTACAAAAGTTCCAATAATCTTCACCGTAGTCCTTATCTTTATTTCATGGATACATGTTACAACATTAAACCACAAAGAAATAAGACAATTGTCTTATGAGTAGATAAAATATTCAATATATATCTAAAGTTGTGTGATATTATGTTCTCACATTGGCTTCGGTTCACTAGCTAAGACAAGTCTCTAGCCTTGATTGCCTTTAGTCTTTACACTTCTTGCCATTAATTTCCTATGATCATGATTCCATATGGTTCACATTAACACATAGCTTTATGTGTTTAAAACGACTAGTACTTTATTTCACTAATCTTAATGAGTGTTTGGTTATTCATTAAGCTCATGAATTAATCTATTATGTCAAAAGTAAAGGTTTCCCAATGAATCAATTTTTTTTTGGGTTTTTATCATAACTCTCATGTTCAACAACTCAACACACACTTCAACCACTTCCATGTTATAACCTCATACAAATAAACCTAAACTTTTCTAGGAAATAGCTTGAACATTATCAAAGGACAATTTTCTCACCATAAACTCATCATATTGCTCAAACCCTAGAATTTTGAGTTTTGAGTAAGTATCACTCATGATGGAAATTAACACAAACAAAGCATGGATTTTGAGTTCTTACCCTTGTATTACCAACTTTTAGTGAAAGCCTATTGAAACCACCCTTGATCCCTGAAGAATCCAACCATACACATTAAAACGCCAAGAACACACATACATACATACACACACACTAATTTTTAGGAGAGTTTTAAGGAGAGACCCTAAGAGTTTTGTGAGGTGAAAACCACATTAAATCTATGTTTTTTGTTCAAATGAAGACCCATCGGGTCAACCTACCATTAAATGAGTTGGACCAACTAAATGGTAGCAGTTGTCACTGTGCCAAGAACGTGTTGTGAGGGACTGTCGGACATGTCGTGTCATTCCACAGTTTCATCGTGATTTCAAGTCTCTTTCGATAAATCACCTCGTATTCTCATCCTTGCCACGTCGTGTGAGTTATGCCACAAATTAACCTCAAATCCCATGTATGCGCAAAACACGGACATTCAGCAACTATTTATATATCTCTTATAATAGAGGTCATTCAAATCAATGTGGTTTGATATAAATAATCATCTTTTACCTTGTCAATTTGAACTTTTCTAATAATAGAAGTTAACACAACCAGATACCCACCCAAAATTTAGACAACCTGCCTCACAACTAGAATCAACAATTTTAAATTGATTAGAATGGGTTTTCAACCGATCATGTAACTAGTGACAAACATCATTTCCAAAAGCAATAAAAAATACAAAGGAATAAAGATACAAAGGCAATGTTTTAAACCTTTTTTTCTTATAAATGTCTCAATTCTCCTTATTTATGTTTCTTGGTCAAGATTCAACAAGTTGAACCTTGAACAACATGAAGAAAAGTGGGTTGGAACCCACGATTTTGGTAGAAAGAAAGAGATAAGTTTTCAACCTTTGAAACATGCAAAATGAACTCTCTCATGCTAACTTACTTCTCTCTCATTCACACTCTCTTGCTTTTAAGACCTCTATCTTTCAAGAAACCAAAGACATCATTGGTCATCTTGTGTTCCATACAAGTTTATATTTTATAAACTTAAGTTATATAAATTATAAAACTTCAATTTTTCCCTTTTACCCTTCCCCCTTTTAATCGATATATATATATATATATATATATATATATATATATATATATATATATATATATATATATATATATATATATATATATATATATATATATATATATATATATATATATATATATATATATATATATATATATATATATATATAACATTTATCAAATATTAAACTCATCATGATTATAATAAAAAATTAATTAGTAGGTTAAAACTATAATGTGTTATTATGAAACAATAAATTAAATAAAATGATTTTACCAAATATTTTAGATAGATTATGATAAATTAGCTAAATTCATAAAAGACAATTTTTAAGAGTAGTTATTTATCATGTATCTATATGAAAAGCTGTAACTAATAATATAAATCAACAATTGTGTGTGTTAATGTTTGTTAGAAAGGAATAATTTGGCTTTCTAAAACATATTTCTGAATAACAAACCAATGAGTTTATAGTCTAGCCGTATCAATTTGTGTCCCTCAATCAAATGGTGAGGCTTATAATTTCGTAAGGAACAAAAGGTGTAGAATAGGATGTGTAAAATAGAACTATGTTTAGTTTAACATTCAAAAAAAAAGTCATATATGTAGCCAGTCTTTGAAATTTGGTTTCTTGAAAATTCAATCACTTGCCATACAAATTTATGCTAGAAATAAAAGCTACAACTAATGTTATAAATAATTAGATCTGATTATCATATATTTATTAAACAGCATCCGATGATCAAACCAATAAAAATCATCAACCTACAATGATCTAAAAATCAAAATAAATATGTTATACATCATGCAATATGTTACATGACATGTTACTCAATCAAAACCGTGATTTTCTCACAGATCATAACAGAAAATGACATAAATATTAGGGGAAAAATGTGTTTCAACTTAACTATCAATCACACTAACACCAGGAACCTTCACAACCTTTTTCGACTTCATTTTATGCCTCACACCATCAACACTATCCCAATTCTTGAAATCAGCATAAACATTCGACAACTCCACATACGCGCCATCATTCTTAGCCTCTAACTCCACCATTTTTCTATATGCAAGTTTCGCCAATTCCACATTTTTATAAACCTTGCAAGCATTCAGCAATGCACCCCATGCTTCAGCATGGGGTGCACATGGCATACTCTGGATGAAGTTTAACGCTTCATCCAAACGGCCAGCTCGGCCCAATAAATCAACCATACACCCATAATGCTCGAGTTTTGGCTCGATCCCATACTTTTTTTTCATCGATTCAAAATGCTTACAACCTTCTTCAACAAGGCCCGCAACACTACAACCCTTTAAGATTGAAGTGAAAGTGACCTCATTTGGAGTGATGTTTTCTTGGAGCATTTGATTGTAGAGTCCGAGACACTTTTTGCCATAGCCATTCATAGCTAGTCCTCCAATGGCACCACTCCACGTGTACACATTCTTTTCTTTCATTCCCCAAAAAACTTCCATTGCGGCTTTAATGTCCCCACATTTTGCATACATATTGACAAGTGCACTACCGAGAGTTATGTTGATTTGTAGTCTTTTATGGTTTATGTATCTATGTGCTCGTTTTCCTGTATCTAAAACACCTAAGTGAGTGCACGCAGATAACACGGAAACCATTGTGGCTTCGTTAACTTTCAAATCGTTTATTTCCATTGAATTGAATAATTCTAGGCCTTTTGACGGCTCCCCGCATAGAACATACCCTGCTATCATTGCGTTCCAGGCAATGACATCTCGGTCAGGCATTTTATCGAACAGGTGGCGTGCAAATGTGACGTCTCCCAGTCTAGCACAGGCAACCACCATTGTTGTCTGAGTTACCAAATCTGGATCTTGGATGTTAAAAAACAAATCTTTTAAGGCCCCAAGGAACCCCATTTCAGCGTAGAAATTAATTAATTCGCTTTGAATATGTGGGTCTTTATCCAACCCGTATTTCAACGCAGTCCCATGTACAGCCAAACCCAAATCCTTAACCAATAACTGCGTAGCAGACTTAATCAAGAACGTAAATGTGTAATTGTCAGGATTATGATTTGATTCTACGATTCTTTTATAGAAATCGAAGCTTTTTTCAGGAGTTGGGCTCTTGGAGTAAACTCTTATCAGAGAGTTTAATGCAAACACGGTTGGATTTTCACATTGGTCCAATAGTTGAACAGAATAATCGATATTTTGTGGGTGTTTTAGGGCGATTGATGCAGCAAATTTGGATATAATATCTGGGTCGTTTAAGAAGCCATTAACTAGCAATTGCGAGTGAATTTGGTTGATTTCTCCATGGGTTTTGCATGTTTCTACAATAGAAATTGTAGGGTTTCTCAAGAAATTTCTCAAAGCTTGCATTTTCCCTCTATTTCTTACATTTGAATGGTCACGTTCATGTAATCCTTGTTAATTCTGTCGACATTCACTTTCTTGTTTGCAAGAATGCTACCATGAGTCATGAGAGACGTGCCCAAATCAACAAAATGGGCCACATTTCTTTAAAATTTTACTATTTTACCCTTTATCCAGTTTTGTTCTCTCGATTCTAATTTCTTAAAATTTTATTATTTCTTTTGGAAGGATTTATATATGTGGGTTTATTGGACCTTTAGGAAACATGAAATAAGTAAGCCCGTTAGTCTTCCCGTGTTCTGTATAGACTTATATGGCTTTGTTATCCTTCACATACTAAGAAAGATTAAGCACGTCTTCAACGTTTCCCAAAGCATGTAGCCAAAATTGAAAGTCTTCTTTCGGTATATAAAAGTGGTAGTATATTACTCGATGTTGTAAGCTAACCCTACCATGATTAAGTCTATTTTGCGAATGTAAAACTCATTGATGTCCACCATAGCCACGAACCACGCAATGACATCAATGTACTAATATCTGGAAATCTAGTGAACTCACCACCGTGATAGTGTTTAATGGAGAACAACTGGATTATTCATTTTTCAAATAAAAGAAATATAGAGTAAACTTGCAAAAATAGAATGTAAGTTCATTTATGATGTTCAACTTACCTTAAACAGCCTTGCAATCGAATATTTGTGTAAATGAAAGCACATCCAGGTTTCCCCGAAGTATCAAGGTCTTTGAATGAGGTAGGATGCGAACATGTAACTGATAAATTAGGGATGTTAATTGCAATATCGGGATATGTTTTTTGAATTGGTGGTAAGGGATAAACGCAAAAAGAAATAATATAAAAGTGGGAGAAAATAGTATAATGACAGAAAAGCCCTCGCATAGGCAGCATCTACCTGACTTAACGAGATTAATGTGATGGTAGTTAGTAGAGGGACCAAAACCACAAAAAAAAAAAAAAAAAAAAAAAAAAAAAAAAAAAAACCTATCTTGGTCCAGTGGCACAAGTCAAAAACTTTTTGGAACAAAATCGCAAGTTTTTGACAACCATGGGGACCAAATTTGAAGTTAGTAAAGTACACAAATGGTCTGTATGGTTTGCTGATTCTTGCAACTTTAATTGGCTTTCTGATCTATGAGATGACTCACTGAACCCATTGTGGCTTTAGTTAATCAATACTCTCAAGTCCTTGCACAACATAGTGTGGATACGAGAGGTTCAAAACAGAACCTTCCTACGCCAACCCCACCCTCAGTCGTGAGTCATGAGTAAGGGTATACAACATACATATCACGGCTTATGTTGTGACCTATAATGCCCGGGTCCCGTATATTGTACACCCAAAAAAATTCATTTAACAACATTCATAACATATATATCAAAATACATCAAATAATTGGTATACAACATACAGATCCCCGCTACAAAAGTATCAAAAGGGACATACAAAACATATACAAAAGCAATATCCCGATCCGGGCCGCTACATATATCAAACTATCTATCCAACAGTTAATCTAGGTATCTACTTTCCTTTTCCCTTGTATACACTACTGGTACCTGCAATGTTAATTAAATACATACACGGTAAGCTTTTAAAGTGTAGTGAGTAACCAAAACCATACAAGTGACAATTCATATATTTTAGTATACAAGAACAAACATCACATTGCAAATTTCAACATTCCTTGTATTCACTTCCTTTACCCAGCCACACATTTTTCAATACGTAACCATTAACCTAATCACATAGGCAATACCCGCGTACTTTTGGCCACTTAGGTAATACCCGACTATTCCAACATAAATGGGCACTTACTGCCACTTAGGCAATACCCGATTATCCACACACTCACCTGGTACTTGTGGTCACTTAGGCAATACCCCATTATCTACACACTCAATTGGGTAGTTATTAACACTTAGTCAATACCTATTCATTTGCACGCATCCGGGTACTTACGACCACTTAGGCAATACCCATTCATAAGAATGGAATTAACACCCCATACAATTTCCATGATCTACATATAGACATTTAAAATTCTTACACAACACAATAGGGTCACACCACATACACAAACAACAATCATCTCAAGGAAGGTTAGGTTACTCACCTTCAAATATAATTCAACAGTTGTTGATGAGTACGTAGGCTAAATAATCAAAAGATAGTTTCATCCCAAGTCAAGCTACATGAGGATCATACACACATATAAATGTTTATTAATTGTTTGTACCCCTCAACATCATCACACAACCATTATGTATCGAATGGTGGCTTTAAATTTCATTTCTCATTTTAAAAGAGAAAGATGCAAGCTCTCTATCCATTCTATACGTTATGTGCAGAAGTTCCATGTCACACCCCAATCCTTGGCGGAATCGATCAAGGCGTGATATATTGTTCAAAGTCTCATGACAACTATGTTATAATATGATTAGATTCAATTAAGTACTAAGTAGGCAAACAAGATCCACAACATACAAATACAAATTCAAATACAAACAACATTTATTACATCAAATTTAAATAGTCTTGTGGGTTTCTAAGGTATACCCTACTTTTCATCAACTTCATTCTTCAAATCTGCATCATGGGTAAAAACAGGTCAACTACGAGAGTTGGTGAGTAATCTAGTTTTATTAAAGAAAATTGTGAGTTTGAAATATTTATAATTTGAAACTTGTTTTCTTTGGAAGTCGACAAGCAAGTATTATTGAGATAACGGTTTATAAATCAAAAACTTATTAACAAATGATAACAACAACAATAAGTCCTCACCCTGTATATATATATATATATATATATATATATATATATATATATATATATATATATATATATATATATATATATATATATATATATATATATATATATATATATATATATATATATATATATATATATATATATATATATATATATATATATATATATAGGATGGAGCATCTAATCATCATACATATTCAACCACGTTCAATCAATCACCTTAGCGTCCCAATGCGGGGTGGTCAACCCAATAGCGCTATTATTGTCCATAACGTACCTCAAGAATACGGGCATAGTCATGGAGATTAGACTAAAAATTGTAATGCACTACAAGTACATGTAGCGTAAACAAACAATAATTATACAAATAATGATTCATGTATAAATGTCTCAACAATGTCTCAATGGTAAAAAAAATAATAAAATGAAGTTGGAACATATTAAAACCACATGATACACCCCAAAAGTATTGAAAATTATAAAATATGGGGTAGATTACTCGCATTAGTCCAATAAGGAATGCGCGTGTTGTACGATAGACGGCTCGAGTCAAAATGTCGTAGAACCTAATATAATTAATAGTTTTGGCTTAGGAATCGATAAACGGGAATATAGTATTAATAAAAATAATTAGACACATATTCTTATATTAGATGATTAACAATAATCCAAATTTTTTTTTGAATATTAATGTATTCATATGTTAAATAAATTTTAAATTGGATTACTTACTTTGCTTAATTAATTTATATTTTCACTTTAGGCAAGATTTTAATAATTTCTTATTAAAATAATAACTAGTCAAATTATAAGTATTTACAGATTTTATATATTATAAATAATTATTTATATGAAATAATCATTAAAAATGCATTTTACATGCTTAGATATTTAGGAAAACGGTTTTAAATACTAAACAGTAATGAAACATTATGAAATTATCAGAAAATCATTATTTCATAAAATAGTAATTACTGTAAAATTTTCATATTTTTCTTAACTGCTTTAGTATTTATTTAGTATTTTAATAATTAAACCACAACAAAATTCGGGAAAAATAATTAATGATTCCCAAAAATTCTGGAAAATTAACCATAGTTGTCTAACATTATATTGAGCCTACTGTAAATAATTTGGATATTGTGGACTATGGGAAGTATTTCTTATGTTTTTCATTATTAACTAATCAATAAAATCATAAATAATAGGAAAATATTAAGAGGAATTTATTAGACTTTTTATTTATGATTAACATGTTATATATGATATTCGGATAAGGTTTTATAATTTTTGGACATGTGTAGCTATTTATTATCAATTTAAACCATTAAATAATCATTAAATAAGGAAAAATAAGTAAACATTCTTACAAAAATCTGTAAATTTTGTCATTGAGTCTTTAAAATGTTAATAAGGCGCGAAAAATATAAAATCTAGTTTTTAACATATATAACTATATTTTGCAATTTATTTATCTACAACAAAATAAAATACAAAATAAGCATCAAACAGTAATATAAATGCATGAAACGTTATAAATCCACTTTACGCAATATGTGGGTTGTTCCAAAATTTTCCCAGAATTTATTGACTGCAAAAGTTATTTTATGTGAATTATTGCCCTATTTTATTGCAATAATTATAGTAATTCAATAAAAATAAGTTATTTTCTGAAAACTTCCAGAACTTCTTATTTTATTGATGGGATCCTGATAAAAATCAGGTTTATGCATAAAATGAGTTTTAGATAGTTTGGTGGATTTAATTTTTTCATTCATGAATTTGAGACTTTTAACAACATACCTTGATGAATGCTTCAAGAGGGGTGAAGATTTGAGTATATTTGAGTGTTCTTGGCTGAAATATGAAGATTTCTAGGAGGAATTTCGAGATTGAGAGTGAGAGAAAGAATAGATATGGTTTGAGTAGTGATGAGAATAATGTATTGGGAGAAAAATGAAAGGAAAGATGATGGGAGGTGTGAGTGGGAGACAATAGGAATAAACTTTTACTTTTCGTGGTCTTCATAATTCCCCACTAACACAAACATCTTAAGAGTTTTATAAAATTTAATGTAGTGTTTACAAAAATAGAGTTTTATAAAAAAAATATGTTATTATTTGATTATAACAATCTACTTTGATTTGAAGTTTAATTATAGCATTCAAGTTTGATTTTTTTAATTTAATTAGAGCATCATACTTTGATTTTATTTTAATATGATATCATAATTTAATTTGATTATAGTTATAACGTTATACTATGCTATATTGCTATTAACGTCAATTTATATCGTAGTGTAAGGGTTTTGATCCTATTAGCGTCGAGAAATCTCGAGTAGGGTTTATTAAATTTCCAATTGGGTTGGGTTGACCCGAATCCATTTTAGGCGGATGTCACAGTCTCCCCTACTTTAGGAAATTTCGTCCCGAAATTTAAGAAGAGTGTACCTTAAGAGAAAAGTTGCGGGTATTTGGTACGCATTTGATCCTCATGCTCCCATGTATACTCAGGTCCACGTGCTGACTGCCACCTAACCTTGACCAGGGGAATGCGACTTTTTTTGAGTTGCTTTTCCTTTCGGTCGGCAATTTCCAAGGGTTTCTCGATAAATTGCATTGTCTCGTCGATTTGGATATCCTCGAGAGTAACATGAAGGTTCTCGTCTGCTAAACACTTCTTGAGGTTGGCTATATGAAATGCTGGGTGAACTTTATTAAGCTCTATTGGTAGATCCAACTCGTAGGCTACTGGTCCGATCCTTTTTAGGATCTTAAACGGGCCTACGTAGCGTGGTGCCAATTTACCCTTGCGTCCAAATCGAACCACACCTTTCCATGGGGACACTTTTAACATGACCATGTCACCCACGGTAAATTCAAGCGTTTTGCGTCGCTTGTCGGCATAACTCTTTTGTCGGCCACGAGCTATGAGAAGGTTATTGCGAATCTGAGTGATTTTGTCGGTTGTTTCCTGGATAAGCTCAGGACCAACGATTGGAGAATCCACTGTTGCGCGAATCACGTGGGACTCGCCAATTTCATGCCAGCAAATAGGAGATCGGCATTTACGGCCATACAATGCCTCAAATGGTGGCATCTTGATGCTAGAATGATAACTGTTATTATAGGAGAATTCCACCAACGGTAAATGAGAGTCCCAGTTTCTTCCGAAATCTAAGACACACGCCCTCAACATATCTTCGAGTGTTTGAATTGTCCTCTCAGATTGACCATCGGTTTGAGGATGATAGGCGGTACTGAGATCGAGGCAGGTTCCCATGGCTGCTTGAAGTGATTGCCAAAACCGAGAGAGAAATCTCCCATCACGATCTGAAATGATGCTGAGAGGGATGCCATGCCGACTAACTATCTCGTCGATGTAAATTCGAGCAAGTTGTTCGACCTTGAAATGTTCACGGATAGGAAGGAAATGAGCGGATTTGGTCAAACGGTCAATGATTACCCAAATGCTGTCATGTCCCTTTGTGGTACGGGGAAGTTTGGTTACAAAATCCATGGTGATCGCTTCCCATTTCCACTCGGGGATTACCGGTTGGACCAATAGTCCAGAGGGTCGTTGATGTTCTGCTTTGACCCTGGAACATGTAAGACATTTGGCTACGAATAAAGCAATATCCTTTTTCATTCCCGACCACCAATAATTGGTTCTCAAGCCATGATACATCTTGTCAGCACCAGGATGAATGGAATATCGACTTTTATGGATTTCTTCCATCAGGAATGTACGAAGATTGTTGCGATCTGGGATCCAGATGCGATCTTGATAATAGAAAATACCATCAGATTTAGATTCCAACTCCCCATCAATTCCCGTGGGCATGTCATTTTCGGTAATTACCGTGTGTTGGGCTCCTCGAATTCAGTCACTGAGATTGGACAAGATAGGAGAACATATTAAATGAAATGCTTTGGCATGTTCTTTTCGGCTTAACGCATCGGCTACGACGTTCGCCTTGCCCGGATGATAGCGTATTTCACACTCGTAATCATTTAGGAGTTCGACCCATCGTGTTTTCCTCATATTGAGTTCCTTTTGATTAAGAATATGTTGCAAGCTCTTATGGTCGGTGAAAATTACGCATTTAGTGCCGTAAAGGTAATGCCTCCAAATTTTAAGAGCAAAAACCACGGCACTGAGCTCCAAATCATGAGTCGTATAATTCCTTTCGTGGATTTTGAGTTGTCGCGATGCGTAAGCTATAACCTTTCCCCTTTGCATCAAAACACAACCTAGACCGAGATTGGAGGCATCGCAGTATACCACGAAATCTTCGGATCCTTCAGGGAGTGTAAGAATTGGAGCGTCACACAATCTTTGTTTAAGGGTTTGGAAAGCGTCTTCCTGCTTGGGTCCCCAATCAAATGGCGTACCCTTGCAAGTGAGAGAAGTAAGCGGTAAAGCGATCTTTGAGAAATTTGAAATGAAACGCCGGTAATAGCCAGCTAAACCGAGGAAGGACCGAATTTCCTTGGGGGTACGTGGGGCTTTCCAATTCTTGACTGCTTCAACTTTTGCGGGATCGACTAAAATACCCTTGTCACTTACAATATGACCGAGGAATTGTACCTCATTTAACCAAAACTCGCATTTCGAAAATTTGGCGTAGAGCCGATTTCCTTGCAATGTTTTGAGAGTTAGGCGAAGGTGTCTTTCATTCTCTGCCTTTGTCTTGGAGTAAATGAGGATGTCATCAATAAAGACGATAAGAAAACGGTCAAGATAAGGTTTAAATACCCGATTCATCAAGTCCATGAATGCGGCACGGGAATTTGTTAGGCCGAAAGGCATAACTGTGAACTCGTAATGACCATAGCGGGTTCGGAAAGCGGTTTTGGGGATGTCTTCTTCCCGTACTCGAAGTTGGTGATAACCCGAGCGGAGGTCAATTTTTGAGAAGCATGAAGCTCCTTGAAGCTGATCAAAAAGGTCGTCGATCCGAGGTAACGGATATCGGTTCTTGATGGTTAATTTATTTAACTCCCGATAATCGATACACATACGAAACGAACCATCTTTCTTTTTTATGAAGAGAACCGAGGCTCCCCAGGGTGAAGTACTAGGGCGGATAAATCCCTTATCAGTTAATTCTTGGAACTGACTTGCCAATTTTTGCATCTCGGTTGGAGCCAACCGATATGGAGACTTGGCTATGGGAGCAGCCTCAGGAACGAGATCGATGCGGAACTCTAGCTCACGTACTGGAGGGAGTCCAGATACGTCATCGGGAAAGATATCGGGAAAGTCTTGTACAATCGGAATATCTTTGATCTTCTTTTCTTTGACCTTTGTTTCCACCACATGGGCTAAGAAAGCCATGTATTCTTTACGTAGATATGATCGAGCTTGAGTACATGACATAAGACTAAGCTTTTTCGAATGAGTCTCGCCATAAATACGAAGACTTTGACCGTCGGTGAGAGGACTACGAATGAATTTCTCGTAACATACTATTTCAGCATGGTTTTGGGATAGCCAATCCATTCCTACGATGATGTCGAAGCTACCAAGTTCCATAGGAACTAAATTGATGGAAAATTTATGACCACTAAAATCGAAAGTGCAATCTCGGATGACTGCATTGAGTGAAACGTATTTTCCATTGGCAACTTCTACAGTAAAGTACTCATCAAGAATCGTGCGAGGTGTGTGAAGTATGGGCTCAAATTCCAAAGAAACAAAACTTTTATCGGCACCTGAATCAAAAAGTACTGACGCGTAGCAGTCATTTATGAGAAACGTACCATTTACGACCTTGTTATCGGTCTGTGCTTGGGTTGCAGTAATGACAAATGCTCGGCCTTTGGGAGCTGGAACCTGCATTGTTGGATTTGCCTGGGCTTGAGTGTTAATGATATTGACAAGCCTAGGATACGCGTTTCTGAAATGGGTGGGGTCACCACAGTTGAAGCATGTTCCAGTTGGATACCGGGTTTGTGTTTGCTGATTTGAGGGTAGAGCGAATTGTCGCTGAGTTTTTGGTGTACGGCATGTGTCCGCCAAGTGGCCATAGCGACCACAAGTCGTACAAAGGCGACACGGGCTGGTGGACATATGGTGATAGTTACAATGGTTACAGAGGGGGTGAGGTCCGGTATACGGCTTTTTGTTTGGTTGGGTGACTTGGGTGATAGGAGTAGCAGGGGTAATAACAGCATGGTTGTGGTGATGGCTTTTCCGCTTCTTTTTGTCGTGTCGGTGTGAGGACTCGGACTTGACAATTAGAGGAGTCTCAAGTGTCTGCTTTTCAGTAAACATCTTTAAACCCTTGCGTGGGAGGACACCATCGTTCATATTGTCCTCGTTGAGTTGACATGCTATTTGAATAGCAGATTCCAGGGTAGATGGCCTGCTGCTGGTCACCGAATCACGGATCTAGCGCGGTAACCCTTTGATGTAGCGGCGTATTGCAGTTTTCATAGGTTGAACCATGTGAGGTAAGATTCTTGAGAGATCATGGAATCTATTTGTGTAGGTCGCGTTGTCGCCTCCCATCTGTTTCAGATTCCAGAATTCCTCCTCGAGAGTTTGCAATTCGCTGTCAGGGCAGAACTTCTCCATCATGCGTTCCTTTAGTGTTGACCAGGTCATTCCCAAGGCAACAGCCTCTCCTTTTGCCCGTTTTTCTAGGTTCCACCAGGTGAGAGCATGACCTTGGTGGCACCCTGTGGCGTGACGGACCATCAGGTCCTCAGGACACTCGCTATGGATGAAAGTACTCTCCATTTCTTCGATCCATGTAAGGAGTGCGGTGGCACCATCGATGCCTTTGAAGTAAGGCGGATTGCAGTTACGAAAGTGCTTAAACGAGCAACGAGGAGTGGTTGCTGGAGCTTGCGGCTGAAGAGCTTGAAGTTGGGTTGCAATTGTTGGGATGACGTTTGCTACCTCCTTAGCAATAAGGGCGGCTAGCCTTCGGTTGCTGCGAGCAGCGTATGGGGGTCGTAATGCCATCTATGAGAAACACGCATATGGACTTGTGAGTTATTTGTAAATTGATTATGGAAATTAAGTTTGTAGACATTGTTGGGTAAAATGATTGTAAAACACTTGTTGGGCCATTGTTAGGAGTGTTGGGCACCTTTTGGGCTTTCCATGGGTACTAAATGTGAAGCATGTAGCACTTGCGTGGGCCCCCACAATACTAAGTTTTCACATGTTTTTCCCACTTCTAGGCCCATTAGGGAACTTAATAGTCCAATGAGTTGGCCATTTTGGAGTGTATCCTTTCGGATACGTTTGATAAGGTCGGGTATTTTGATGGCTCAAAAGTAATGTGAATGACGCGCTTTGGCCTATAGGTTTGGGAACTCTCGCCTTTGGTCCCCAGGTAAGCAAACTGGTTGTAACGCCCCGGATTTTCCCGGTACATTTATTTATTTTATTTAATTTATTTTGTAACATTATATTAATTTAATTAATTAAGATCTGATTATTTATGTGGTGGGCTTATAGTGTCATCTTTTAATTTAAGTTCATGGGTTAAGAGACTAAACCCAATAAGCTTAAGGATTAATCAAGCCCATAGGCTTTATGTTTTAGCCCATCTTTCCAAGAGTACTTAAAGCTCAAATTAATTCATTTCACTCATTTTCTAGTAAACACTCACTCAAAGGACTCTCTCCCTCCTCACTCAAAGCTCTCTCTCTCTCTCTCCCTCTACATCTCTCTTTAATCCCGAATCTGAGAACACATCTGCAGTGTTTGGACGATTCCCGGAAATTGAAAGGTTGGATCACTACGAAACTTTAACTGAAGGTTCCCAAGACATATATGAAGGTTCTGACCGAAGGAATTGTGTTTTCAAGGTATAGATTTTGAGTTATGAAGTTCGTAACATAACCTAGGGTTTCTGTCAGATTTCACTGCTGAGTCTCCTTTCTTGTAAAAATCATATATCGAGTTCTAGGACTCAAATAGACCCACAACCAGTGCCCAAAGTTCAAACATTGAGTTGAGTAACTTTCTTAAGAATACCACTCTCGCTGAAAAGGGCTTTATCATGGGCAACAACAGCTTCTTTGCTGTTAGGTCTAATCCGGGTCTGCTGTGATATGTCATTTTGTTTTTATCATTACCAGGGTTTGGAAAATGATCCAGAGTGATTCCAAGTTCCCACATGTACATTACATATTGAATTAAAGATCTGGAGAAGTTTGGTTGCTAATTCTCATTATAACTTGGTTAGAAAGGATCCACACTCCAGATCAGTGGACAGTCACCAGCTTATGTTGATTCTGTGATTGTCCACATTGTGATTTTTATATCCTGACCTTAGGAAGCCCTTTTTAATCGATTCCAACTCTGAGACTTTTATTTATGTATCTATGGTTCCTCTGATTTTTGGTTGGGACTAATTCCACCCACAAGTTGGGTAGAATTGGCCAACACCACCTGACTGTCCGTCTGAAGACAGCAGTGACATGTCTTTTTGTAAATTTTATATCTCTTCATTCCTTTGGAATTAGGAGGAGTTCTTTATGATTCTGGAAACCTAAGTCATTGAAGTTTATTGTAAAAATTATTTAAACCTATCCTTCTGTGTTATATTTTGGAGTAATTCAGTCTTAAATAGCAGGTCTGTTTTAGAGACTTTGCTGTGATTACTCCTTTCTCATTCATTAGCTTCACAACTTCATCATTCTAACCTTTAGTCTTAATTAGGTGAAGTGTTGAAGTTTGCACAAGCTTGGTAGCCATATATTGACTTCTATCTATTATATCACTCACTCAAGGTGAGTTCTCTCACACCGTTGTATTGATGTTTGTGTTTACTAGTTAGCTCGTGTGTGATTGTTTAGATTTATTATTTAAAATATGCTATATTATTATTATAAATCGTACATGTGCACTGTATGTAATCGATTATTACTATGAGGGGTAGTTAGGTAAGATCACCAACGTTATACTCTTTATGAGGTGCGGGGATCAGGGCCAAAGGATACGGGATTTACCCGGTGCGGCTCAAACCTACAAGTCCGCCCTATTTTATATAAGCACTGATTTGTTCTTTGCTTAGTTTTTATAATTATAATTGGAAATGGATTAGGGCTGGTAAATGTGAATATTAATATGATGTTTGTGTTTGAATTCACTAAGCTTTTGCTTACGGTTTCCCTAAACATTTTTCAGGTGTTAAGATCAAAGAGGCTCAGGCTTGATTGGAGCACCGGGATTGCCACTACTAGGAGTTTTATTTATTTGGGACTATGACATGTTATGCTTCCGCACTTTACTTTAGTATTTTGCCATGTTTTGGGTTTGAGCTACTTATTTATTTTGGAAACTTATAACTATTTTTATAAAAGTTATCTTTGAAAGTTAAAATATTTTGCGAAAAAATTTTGGGTGTTACACTGGTCCCTCGGTTGATTGGGATATATACGAATGCTTGCCTAGTCAGGACTTTCGGGCTACCGGCACCTCCCCCTTCCAGTTACTACGCGTCCAGTACTATGATTCTACCCAACTAGAGTGGATGACTTTGAATTTCCTATGAGCTCTAAGGAATATATATATGTATATACAATTTTTTTTAAACCACTTGAGTATGTGTGTGATTTTCAGAGAAAGAGGATAAAATTTACAAGTGTATGCACACATATAAGTGTCAGGAGTAATACGTAAGCACATAAGGGAGCAATTAGCACACAAATATATTCTAAGGGAGCAATTAGCACACAAATATATTCTTAGAATTTTCTAAGTTCGAATTGCATGCAGTTGTGTGTGCATTTTATAAACTAGCATACGAGAGGACCCTAGAGGCTATAGACTAGGTCAAGGCAATTAACCTAATTCCCTATAGTCAAGGGCTCTGATACCAATCTGTCACACCCCGATCATTGGCGGAATCGATCAAGGCGTGATATATTGTTCAAAGTCTCATGACAACTATGTTATAATATTATTAGATTCAATTAAGTACTAAGAAGGCAAACAAGATCCACAACATAAAAATACAAATTCAAATACAAACAACATTTATTACATCAAATTTAAATAGTCTTGTGGGTTTCTAAGGTATACCATATTTTTCATCAACTTCATTCTTCAAATCTGCATCATGGGTAAAAACAGGTCAACTACGAGAGTTAGTGAGTAATCTAGTTTTATTAAAAAAAATTGTGAGTTTGAAATATTTATAATTTGAAACTTGTTTTCTTTGGAAGTCGACAAGCAAGTATTATTGAGATAACGGTTTATAAATCAAAAATTTATTAACAAATGATAACAACAACAATAAGTCCTCACCCTATATATATATATATATATATATATATATATATATATATATATATATATATATATATATATATATATATATATATATATATATATATATATAGGATGGAGCATCTAATCATCATACACACTCAACCACGTGCAATCAATCACCTTAGCGTCTCAAGGCGGGGTGGTCAACCCAATAGCGCTATTATTGTCCATAACGTACCTCAAGAATACGGGCATAGTCATGGAGATTAGACTAAAAATTGTAATGCACTACAAGTACATGTAGCGTAAACAAACAATAATTATACAAATAATGATTCATGTATAAATGTCCCAACAATGTCTCAATGGTGAAAAAATAATAAAATGAAGTTGGAACATATTAAAACCACATGATACACCCCAAAAGTATTGAAAATTATAAAATATGGGGTAGATTACTCACATTAGTCCAATAAGGAATGCGCGTGTTGTACGATAGACGGCTCGAGTCAAAATGTCGTAGAACCTAATATAATTAATAGTTTTGGCTTAGGAATCGATAAACGGGAATATAATATTAATAAAAATAATTAGACACATATTCTTATATTAGATGAATTAACAATAATCCAAATTTTGTTTTGAATATTAATGTATTCATATGTTAAATAAATTTTAAATTGAATTACTTACTTTGCTTAATTAATTTATATTTTCACTTTAGGCAAGATTTTAATAATTTCTTATTAAAATAATAACTAGTCAAATTGTAAGTATTTACAGATTTTATATAATATAAACAATTATTTATATGAAATAATCACTAAAAATGCTTTTTACATGCTTAGATATTTAGGAAAATGGTTTTAAATACTAAACAGTAATGAAACATTATGAAATTATCAGAAAATCATTATTTCATAAATTAGTAATTACTGTAAAATTTGCATATTTTTCTTAACTGCTTTAGTATTTATTTAGTATTTTAATAATTAAACCATAACAAAATTCAGGAAAAATAATTAATGACTCCCAAAAATTCTGGAAAATTAACCATAGTTTTATAACATTATATTGAGCCTATTGTAAATAATTTGGATATTTTAGACTATGGGAAGTATTTCTTACGTTTTTCATTATTAACTAATCAATAAAATCATAAATAATAGGAAAATATTAAGAGGAATTCATTAGACTTTTTATTTATGATTAACATGTTATATATGATATTCTGATAAGGGTTTATAATTTTTATACATGTGTAGCTATTTATTATCAATTTAAACTATTAAATAATCATTAAATCAGGAAAATAAGCAAACATTCTTACAAAACTCTGTAAATTTTTTCATTGAGTCTTTAAAATGTTAATAAGGTGCGAAAAATATAAAATCTAGTTTTTAACATACATAACTATATTTTGCAATTTATTCATCTACAACATAATAAAATACAAAATAAGTATCAAACAGTAATATAAATGCATGAACCTTTATAAATACACTTTACTCAATATATGGGTTGTTCTAAAATTTTCCAAGAATTTATTGACTGCAAAAGTTATTTTATGTGAATTATTGCCCTATTTTATTGCAATAATTATAGTAATTCAATAAAAATAAGTTATTTTCTGAAAATTTCCAGAACTTCTTATTTTATCGATGGGATCCTGAGAAAAATCAGGTTTATGCATAAAATGAGTTTTAGATAGTTTGGTGGATTTAATTTGTTTCATTCATGAATTTGAAACTTTTAACAACATACATTGATGAATGCTTCAAGAGGGATGAAGATTTGAGTATATTGGAGTGTTCTTGGCTGAAATATGAAGATTTCTAGGAGGAATTTCGAGATTGAGAGTGAAAGAAAGAATAGATATGGTTTGAGTAGTGATGAGAATAATGTGTTGGGAGAAAAATAAAAGGAAAGATGATGGGAGGTGTGAGTGGGAGACAATGGGAATAAACTTTTACTTTTGGTGGTCTTCATAATTCCCCACTAACACAAGCATCTTAAGAGTTTTATAAAATTTAATGTAGTGTTTATAAAAATAGAGTTTTATAAAAAAATAGGATATTATTTGATTATAACAATCTACTTTGATTTGAAGTTTAATTATAGCATTCAAGTTTGATTTTTTTAATTTAATTAGAGCATCATACTTTGATTTGATTTTAATATGATATCATAATTTAATTTGATTATAGTTATAACGTTATACTATGCTATATTGCTATTAACGTCAATTTATATCGTAGTGTAAGGGTTTTGATCCTATTAGCGTCGAGAAATCTCGAGTAGGGTTTATTAAATTTCCAATTGGGTTGGGTTGACCCGAATCCATTTTAGGCGGATGTCACATTCCACACATCGTATATCTCATGCTACACGTTTTGTAGCTCATGACACATGTCGTGTAGCTTGCATTTCCAGATACCCACTTCCAAAAGTTTATCTAACTTAAATTATAACCACATAGACCATGTCTTACGTTTATTAGCATAAAGAACTTCCATTAATAGTAGCTATACACTACTAACATCCTAATTTAACACTTGAGAATCTCCAAGCTTGGATAAACCTCAAAATAACAACATAACTTTGATTTCAAGTACTTAGAAATTATCTCTTGAATCACTTAGCTTTAAATCAGTTCCCTTTCAACCGTTTGTTTACAAGACATTAAAATCGCCATTCTAGAGATCTATTCCACAAATATTGGTTTGAGAAGAATGTAACACCAACTTAAGACTTAAGGATTTATTGCCTCTGCATGACCTACACGTCGTGTAGGTCCATCCTGCACGCCGTGTAGACCCTCAAGTCAGCCAACTTTTAAAAATAGCATTGTACTTTCTCTTATCCTTTAAAACTAGCCATCTACTTTGCACACGTCGTGTAGCATGATCAGAATGCTAAAACCAGGCTTTTAACTCTTTATTCAATCAATAAGTCTTTAACCCTATCCAAAAAGTGCGATGTTATGTTGATATCTTATTTTAACCATCTTTGTAAGCACCCAACACTAAAATTAATGAGACTTTACTCTACAAATTACTATTAACATAACTTAAACATACTTACCAAAAGTATGGGGTTACATCACCCTACCTAGACATTCATCCTCTAAATAAGGCGGCATACCAAAAGTGTGGGTTTGCATCTCAAAGAAGGTATTGAAAATAATACCACAAAGTCCATTAGAACATACTTACATGAATGAATTAGGCCTATATAGACCATACCCCCTTATTTTCACATTGTACACCCTAAGCTTTCACTTCAGAGTCAACTAAGTTGGGGAATTTTTGAGATTCCCCTGTCATAAGCTAAAGGAGACATGTTGTGCCTAAGTACAAAAGTCAGTGAAGGAAAATATGATAAGAAAAACTTAAAAATCCCGGTGCTAGATTAAGGGGTCAGTATTTTGGTACATAATCCCTTACAAACATGAATCTAATGAGCTCCATGTAATGAGAACATTTTGAGCTTTATTAAGCAACATACACGAGGGGAGAGTAATTAATAGTATACATGAATCAAAAATAAGGATATAGATTTGAAAGATATGGAAAGAAGTAAGCAAGAGAAAAGTAAGCATGAGAGAAAAGAGACACAAATATTAGAGCTAGATAGAAAGAGAGAGTTGATGAGAAAGATAAGAAAGATAGAGAATATTTTCTCAAGACTAAGAAGGAACTGTTGGATAGGCACAATAAACAAAAACATTAAGAATAATAAAGACTCGACACCGAAAGTTGTGGATGAAGAAAGGAATGGAAAATAGAATAATGAAAAGAAAAAGAAATAAGAACTAGTAGGGAATAAACATGAAGTGATATCATACGATGTTGTTGAGAATATGAAGATAGAGAAAGCCGTGCTATGGAGATGGAGAAGACAATAATAGGTTCCCATGCTAGACAAGTATTCATTTGCCTATAGAATCCCCTTATTTAAGCTAATTTTTTATTTCTCTCAATTTCACCAGTCTATTTTCTCAGTACATTAACAAAACCCTATCTGTATGTAATCAAATTTTATATACATATAGCCTAAAATGCAAATTGACATCTCCATATGAGCAAAATATGAAAGGGACAAAATGTGAAACATGTTATTCATTATTTTCATCAAATTTCAAGAAAGATTAGGCAAAAACAAACTTTTATGTATGTATCTTGTTGTATTGTTATATTTGCTGCAAATGTATAGTATATGTATGTATTTTGTTGTACATTTGAACCATATGTCACATTCATATTATTTTGATTACTTCATGTTTCATGTTTGTTTTCTACTTCTAATTTATCGTATTTGTACATTACATGTTGTAGACATGCTTAAAATAGATAAATGATGGTCTGGATCTAAAAATATATTTGCTAATAATAGTTTTGCAAGGCCAAGAAAAATAGGTAGATAATGGTCTACATACCGCAAAATATTAACAATATTTTTATTATTTAACTTGCATTGAAACTATTAATTTTATATTTTAGTTATATTTTTTTTGTTATATTAACATGTATATTTACATCTTTTTCTTCCTTGAATAATAAAATATTTATATTTATTTTTCTATTTAGGTTTGAAGCATAATAATAAGGAGTTCTTAGGTAATTTGAATTTAAATAGAGTACTAAAATGTGATCCTATTATATTAGCGCAACTTTCAAATGGTTGTTTGGATCTATTTTGGAGGACATGTTTTTTACCATTATTGGTGCATGCCCTATTCCCATATGGGATTCGATTGGATCCGTTGTAACAACTGACTTCGAGTGTTAGAAATTTTATTAATAAAACTATTTTACTGAATTCGTGAATGAAATTGAAAGAATGATGTTGTAGATTTTTTTCAAGAATAAGAGGAGTTAGACTAACAGGTATGGTAACCCCTCACACCAAGGGGTTCTGGTGTCACGTAGGCGCCACCTCACCTTCCCCTCATCTCTTAAATTCTAGGAAATGGTAACACCTCACCAACCCCTCACTTTTTTATTTTAAATAAATAAATAATTTAATTTCACCACCAAAAACATTAAATTAACCAACTAACATTTAATTAAAAACATAACATTTCAAAATAAAAAACGTACACGGGAAATTAAAACCTAAATGCGATAATTAAATTACCTAAAACGACAATTAAACTTGTAGAAACGGGAAATTAAAACCTAAATGGGATAATTAAATTACACGATATTGAGGTGAATTTTTCACAACATTCCATGCATCGAGGTGCGGGAAGTCTGTGTCGTATGTCGCCCGAAACTGTGATTGGGCTTCCTGAAGGATTTCTTCATCAGTTGCAGCAGGTTGACGGTTTCCCCATACGTTTAAGTAAATTTATTGAAATTTACTTATTGTTCGTGACATATTCCTCCATTTGAAAGAAATGTGATCCATAGTCGCATAATTAACTACGCCTATTATAGTTTCAAACGATTCTTTGACAAGTTCCGAAAATGAACGGTAGTCGTTGCCGTTGACTCTAAAGTTTTCGTTGACGTTGAGCCACGTGGTTGCCAAAGCGGCTTCGTGAGTTTGAGCCCATACCCGACGATTATTTCTGTTACCGACGGCAGCCATTTTTTGAGTGAGAAAATAGATGTAAAAACAATGGATTTTAGTGAGATAGAGATGTGTAGTTTTTTGTGTGTGAATATGGGTATTTATAGTTGGAAAATGAAAAAAAAATTAATTTTTTTTGACCGTTTAAAAGGAGCCGTTGGGAGGGGGTTATATTTCAAATCCTTTATAAATCCAGGGACCAAAACTGTAAATGTTGCATCTCTTCCCCGGGCGACGAAGGAACCCCATGCGGTGACCATCACCGCAGGTCACACCCCAACTGGGACGGTGTTCCCGTGCGGTGATGGAAGCCACCTGGACACTGCCCCTCCTTCCTCGCTGCCATACCGTCTGGTCTTAGGGACCTTGAAAGGAGGACGCAAGGTATGTCATTGACATTTAATGGTCTTTGGACTAATACTCATTTGAGAAAAAGGTTAAGAAGCTAAATATTAAATGTACAAAATTTCCCAACTAGGATGGACATTGACAAAAACTTAAATGGGGGGTTTAATTGGAAAACTTTGGAGAAGCCCGAATATTTATACACATTTTAGCATATTTATTTCATGATTTAACATTGCATTTGGTGTTTAACATCATGTTCTTTGCATATTTTGTGATTTATAACAGATTTTGAAGGAATCATCTTTTTGTTTGTTTTATAAGTATTTTGAAGCTTGAAATATAATTAAGAAGCTTCAAGAAAGCGATATGCCAAATTTGAAGAATAACATATTTAAAACGAAGAAATAAAGATGTTCATGTTCGGAAGACGAAAAGAATAAATAATTTAATTTAATTCAAATTAAGTATGGTTTAATTAAATAAATTTACTAGAAAATGATAATTTTATTATTTTCTAAACAATTATTTTTTATTAAAAAGACTTAATTAATCTGAATTTGAGAAAAAAAAAAAACAAATTTAAAAGCTGTGGGCCGCTCAAGTTGCGAAGTCCACCAAAAGGAACAGCCCAATAGGAGTGGCCCATTCTAGATCCGTTTGACCGTTTCACCTCACCGCAAAGATCCAATGGATCCACCCAACGGATCTACTATTCTACTTATGGATGCTCTTGAACCGTGAATTTTTGAACCCAAAATCTCTATCTCGTTTGATTTTCCAGTCTTACCAAATTACGAATATTTAGTTATTTACCATTTTTATCGTTTAAACCTATTTTTTCATTTTTTATCAAAAAGCTTTCAATTAATTATTCCGTTTAAGTTCTTTTCCATTAGATCTATAGATCAAATCTAAATTCTCAATATTCTTTACATTTTATCATACTTTTTGTGTTAAATTTATCTATTTTTCACTACAAATACCACTTCAAAATCATCGCTTAAAATCATCCATTATCATACTTTCTACGCTCAAAACACTTCTAATACCTTATCCAAAAAGGGAAAATGTCATAAAAACCCTTAAGTTTGGCAGAAATGTTTGGTTTTACCCTTTTGCCAATTTTAGGTTCACTAAAGCCTAAATTTTGTAAAAAAAAAAAATTTATTTTTACCCTTGAAACCTGCTATAACAGGTTTCCAGGTTACCATCAATTGAATTTCGCATAAAAGCCCTTAACTTTTCAATATTTTTTACGTTTTTACCCTAAGTAATTTTTTTTCATATTATACCACCACCACCATTACTGCCACCAACCACCACCAAAACTATAGCTTGGACATTGGGCACATAAAACAAACGTTACGCTTCGGGTTGAAAAATCAAGACACCAAGACCAAGGCATGTGTGAAATGATTGTAAAACAAACTGCCTCAAAATATTTTTTTTATTGGTCCCTCCAACGTGTTCCATGATTGTAAACCATTACAAGATTATTTTAGTCATGCATATATAGTGTGGTTTTATTTTTAAACGGCGGCAATGCATTAGAAAAAACTAGTCACGGGTTAGGAGGTACAACAACAAAAAGAAAAAGATATGAAAAAGAAAAAGACATCAATTACATATTTAAATTAATTGTATATTTTTGAACAGGATCACAACAAAAATTTGTCTAGTTTAGCGGGGTTCTCATCTTTTTCCGAGGGTTAATCAACCTCAACGATGGTGGATGGTTTTGGTGGGAGGTGGCAACAATGGTGGTGGTAGTAGTAAGGGAAAATGTCATAAAAGGGTAACGAATAACACCAATTTTGCTCATTAGGTCGTTAAACTTCCAATTTGACGTAATTGACCAACAAATTTTTTGGTTTTGGTCGATTATACCCCTGGTCGAGTTTGTAACCGGGTATCACCGGTTTGTTGCCTACGTGGATTCCACATTTTTGCATCTATCTCCAGTCAACTTTTTAAGAACACTTTGAAACTCATCTAACTCCATAGCTGCAATGTCAAGATCACTCAGAGAGATAGTCACACCATCACGGTATGTTAACGGTTTGGGAACAAACACACCTGCATAGTGCACATCCACAATTGGGAACCCATCTTGATTTGAATACATTCTGAAATAAAAAATGAGGAACTGATTAAGGTTCAATCGATGCAAATCCAAGAGTCCGAAAATCCACATAATCAATCGACATAATCAATGCGTCAAAATGAAAAAATCGATTTCTGATACCATATAATCGACATAATCAATGCGTCTAAATGAAAAAATCGATTTCTGATACCAACAGTTCGAAAACAGAAAAAATCGTTTAAATGAAATGAGGAACCCTAAAACCGAAATGGATGCTTCTCCACAGTCCCAAAATCAACATAATCAATCGGCTTCGTTTCAGGAACCTAAAATCGAAAACGCATACGGAAACCACTAACCTTGTGAGCTTCGTTTCAGTTCGTTAATTGATTATTCGATTGTGAGCTTCATCTATAACACAAGCAATTGTGAGCTTCGTTTCAGTTCACAACGATCTCCGGCGATCGTGAGCTTCGTAATTTCAAATGGTTTTAATCGGGTACGCTGGGTTTAATCGGGTAATTGAACGCAAAGTAAAGTTTACATTTGATACCCATGGGTTTAGTCGGGTACTTAATGAGCTGGAGTCCACGTAGGCTTCTAACCGGTGATATCCGGTTAATTACGCTTCTAATGGTCTAATTGAACGCAAAGTATAACGTTAATGGGTAAATAATACCAAATAAAAGTTTGATGACCTAAAGAGCAAAATTGGTGTTATTAGTTACCTTTTTATGACATTTTCCCTAGTAGTAATGGTGGGTTGTGGTGGCGGTATTAGTGGTGGGGATCGTGGTGGTGGCAGTGTTGGAAGTGTTGGTGGCAGTAGTGGTAGTGAGTGGTGACGGTGGTGGTGGTGGTATCGCTGACGGTGACGGTGGCGATAGCAGCAGTGGATGGTGTGGTAGTGGTGATACTAGTGGTGGGTCGTTGGTGGTGGCAGTAGTGGTGGTGGTGTTGGTGGATGGTGGCGACAATGGTGGTGGTGGTATAATATGAAAAAAAATATATTTAGTGTTAAAACGTAAAAAAAATTAAAACTTAAAGGCTTTTATACGAAATTCAATTTATGTTAACCTGGAAATTTGTTATAGCAGGTTTCAATGGTAAAAATGAACTTTTTTTTACAAAGTTTAGGCTTTAGTAAACCTAAAATTGGCAAAAAGCTAAAACCGAATATTTCCGTCAAAATTAAGGATTTTTATGACATTTTCCCAATCCAAAATGCTTTTCAATATCCTTTTTAGTTCTATCCGCAAAGTGAAGATTGAGGTAATTTTTTTTTTGTAATGGATTTTTAGTCAACGTGTTTGGATAAAATCTAAATAACATTCGACTTTATATCGTACATCTTTTTTTTTTGTTTTGTGTTATTTAATATTGGATTGAAATTGAAGTTATTAAATTGTTTTTGGTTTAATAAGACAAAGTTATATTTTTTATGTAAATCTTGGTCTTTTATTGAAATCTCTAGTCGAGCATTATAGTTTTTATATTTATCCGAGTAAAGTTACTTGTATTTCAGCCAGAGGCGGAGCCAGCATGGGGATTTACCAGTGCTCTGCCCCCCCTAAAGTTTCCATTTGATACTAAAATTCTTCAATATATATATATATATATATATATATATATATATATATATATATATATATTATTAATGGATTATATTATTATGAATATATAGTTTCTTCTATTACTTTACCCACCGCCCCTTCTAATGGGTCCATAGCCCAAATTAGTTTTACTTTATGGTTTTTGTAATTGTGTTGCTCAACGAAACAAATTCACCGGCGGATGAAATACACACTTTTCATATTATTTTACGACCTATTATAGACTTACGATATTATCCATTGTTATTGTTTATTTTTGATATTATCCATTGTTATCGTTTATTTTTTCTGCTACATTCTGCTATAGCCTACAAATTTTAGTTTCAAAAAGACTAGAAGAGGTAATTTAAACATTTTATTAGTTATTATATATTTAACTTTAATCTATAATTAACTGATAATTTCATTTAAACCACATAAGTTATAATTAACAATATTATTATGATTGGTTTCATATGATCATAGGGTAAATCATGAGCAAGAAAAAAAAATCATCGATGTAGTTTCTATTTACACAAATATTTCTTTGTCAATTTCCCTTTAAAATTTAAATACTTATTACGTTTTTCATATATAATTTATATTTTAATATCTTATTATAATGTAAGCCCCTCCTATTCTAAAATCCTGGCTCCGCCCCTGTTTCCAGCATATGTAATCTTCGTAATTACAAGACTTGGTAACAAATAATTGAAGTATGGTTTTCCAACAATTTGCTAGGGGTGACGACCCACCCAAATTTTAGTTAAAAAAAATCGATGAATGACTTTCTTTTGTCCGGATCTTGCTTTTATTATTAACTTCTCATTGCATGTCCTTAAATCCATATTCAATTTCATAAATGAGACCTTATTATGGAAACAACTTGTGTATCGAATTGGTATTTCATCATCAAAGAGATATTTCGTCTCTTAGCTTAGACCCGTTAAATATCTATTTTTTATACATGAAAACAATACTTTTTTCACAACCTAGACCATTGAAGTATTGAACATATTAATAAGCTTCTATTGCTTTCACAAATAAGACCATTGACATACAAAGCGAATTAAATTATGTTATTGTCATTTTTCATTATATAACCCATTAGCTAACTCTTACATTCATCCAAGTGTAAATATACATCAAGATCGATTAGACTAAAAGTAAAATATTTGGTTAATATTGTATTTCATACTCATTATAATTTTTTTCTGTTTTTAATAGATTTCACAAATACAACACCCCCCCTTCTCCCGGTTGACTATTTATGTCTCATCTCTAAAAGTGTCGATAACTTGGAAAGAGATTATTTATTCCCGACTCTTCATGGACACGACTCTTATAACTATTCTTAATTGAAGAGTATACGGTTCACAATTATAATTTGTTTGTCCTCTCCTCATACAACATATAAATCCTCCCAGTCTTTTATTTGTTGGTTTGATGACCACAAAACTTTTTTAGAGGTAAGAGATTTAAAGTTTGAAGACTCAATTCCTTCCAAAGATTTTTTAGAGGTAAGAGAGTAATAAATTTTTTTATGAATGAGAAATCACACATCATAGATGCTTAGCTCATTTATTGCAAAGATCTTCCACCGGTTCCACTCTAGCAATTAAGTAAGTGCACCTTCTCTATCGCTAAGTTGGTATTTTAAGATTTGGAAGAGTTTTCAAAGGAGATTTATCCTTACAATCACTTCTAAACAAAATTATTTGTTTACTTAGTGAAAAAAAATATTAGGACACTATTTTTGGTATGTTATGTACATTTATGTGAGAAAAATGCAAAGTGAATGATCAATTGTGTGAGTTGGAGCTTGCGTTGAACTCCAATGGAGTTTTGAAGCTTTTATTATGGATTATATTGATTGGGATTAATGAATGAGTGATTATGTGTGAGAACTTTGTTTCTAAAGTTTTATATTCATTTCGGATCATTAGAACTGTTTACATTAGAGTTATGCCGATTTAAGGAAGATATGAGCCTAGTTGGAGTTTTTTGACATGAGAATATTCATCTGGAAATTAAACTGCATTGTAATTAAAAGGCATAAATTATTTGGGTTATGTATTTTTCCAATATTCCATACTTAAAATTTGTACGTCGTTCATTTTGCATCTGGTGATCAGTTGGATGCTTCCAATTGTTTCATAGGAACGTAGTAAGAGTGTTAATAGCTTAAGGGAAGTTAATTGAGCATGATTAATCTTAATTAGTGAAATATGATTAATTAAGTGATGAGTATTTTGTGTAATTATATAATGTAAGGGTGATTGACCTTCTGAAAACCAAGAAGAGTTGTTATGAGAACTACTTACGCTACCAAGGTGAATAATATGATTTTTAATACACATGATCATAGTATGATGGATTAAAAGAGAAATAAGGAGATATTTTCATTTGTCTCATGACTTTTTTTTATTGTCATGACATTATCCACTACAAGAAATCTGATCTTTAGAGGCGACACTTTTAGCGGCGGCGCACGGTATTAGCGGCGACATCTAACACGCGCATTAGGTGTCGCCGCTAAAACCATGCGTCGTCGCTAAAAGTGTCGCCGCTAAAGGTCCAGATCAGCGATCCGTGTGATGCATGATCTTTGTCGTCCATTCTTTGCTCAAATCAACGGTCCAGAATTAGGCGGGATTTTTTTCCCTCCCAGGGTGTCGCCGCTAATACTCTAATTGTGTCGCCGCTATTGCCTCCCGATCCAATAAACCCTCTTACAGTCTTCATTTGTCGCCGCTAATACTCTAATTGTATCGCCGCTATTGCCTCCCGATCCAATAAACCCTCTTCCAGTCTTCATTCGTCTGTTACGCGAACCAAAACCCTCCTCTGGCGATTTCCGGCGATTCCGACTTCTGACCATCAGTTTCTGACGATTCCCTTGCTAAAAACCGGTAAGGCCTTCACTCTCACACCTACACTCTCCTTTTCCACCAAAATCAACTCTATAACCGGCATTTTTTTGTAGACTTGTTTTTTCCGGCGACTGATCGTTTTTGCCGGCGACATCTCGTTTCTTCCGGCGATTTCGCTCAGTAGACTTGGTAAGTATGTTTGTAATATGTTTATTTTGTGCTCAAGCCTAATTTTTGAAACTAATTACGTGTTATTTCAACAACCATGTGCAACACCACCGAAAAACAGCAAATCCGGCCACCACTGCACCGCTGGCCGGTGACCTCCGCTCACCTCCGACGACTAAGACAGCCACCACCAACCAAGAACAAGGTTTTGATGCTTTATCTTCTTTTATTAAGTTCTTAATGGAATTCATATGTGTTTAATGTTAATGAAAGTGTTTAATTGTTATTGTAATGCTTATGTAAGTATTTAATTGTTTTGATGATGCTTAATGGTCAATTGATGCATATAGTAATATGTATTATGCTTTGGAAGTGTTTGTGTTAAGTGCTTCTTTGTTAAGTACTTAATTTTTAAGTACTTAATTGTTAAGTACTTAATTTGTAGGATGTTTTGAAATATTTTGATGAGATGCTATTGTTTTCAAATATGGTTTTCAAAGTATTTATATATGTTAAGAACTTAATTTGTATAAACTTTTAAATACTTAATTTGTAATTGTTTATGATGTTACTTGTAATATGTTTATTGGTTTGTTGATGTTAATTGTATAGTACTTAATAATCAAGTACTTAATTATAAAGTACTTAATTATTAAAATACTTAAATTTTAATTATTAAAATACTTAATTTGTAATATGCTTTTTTTTGTTATGCAAGTTACACTTTGATATTGCTGAGGTTGAGAAGGATCCCAAGTTGATGGATAGCATTACTGCAGAATTCAAAAGCGGTATAGAGACCGTAAAGCTGATGCAAAAAGAGACTTTCTTAAAGCGGGAGGGTATCTTGATGTTGAAAAAGCTTTGGACAACCCTCCGTTGGGTATGAATCCTACAAATTGGAAAAACGCTATAGATTATTTCCACACGCCAGAACATATAAAGCGATCATCAAGTAATAAAGAAGTTCGTGCAAAACAACAAATCACAAACCGTGGGGGAACACGCAAGTATAGTAGTGCTTGTTTTAAAGAAGTAATATTTTATATACACATCTATAAAGAAGTAATAATTTATATATAAGAGTTTATTTAATGATGTATAATCTAATGTTTTATGTCAAACAAGAAAATACCAGAGTTGAGGCCTTCCACAATGGTCATACGGACAAAGAGGGGAAATTTGACAGCCCAGTAACCGAGCAACAACATGTAAATGTTTATTTTAAGTATAAATCTATTAAGCGTTTATACACACACACACACACACATAAATCTATTAAATCATTTTTGTTAAATGCAGCGTGATCTACAACGAGCATATGAAGAATGTACTCAAACACCACCAGATCATATCGGGATATTCGAAAAGGTGTTGGGTGCTCGTCGTGGTCATGTTAAAGGGGTCGGACGAAAACCTTCCTTGAAAGGGTCGACTTGCTTTGAAGAGGGACAATCATCACAGCCACAAACTCAATCCAAATAGGTAAACTAGCTTAAATTCTTTTAAAGTCTTATATAAAGATATTGAATGCATTTTAAGTACATTGCTATTTTGGTAAATGTTTAATACTTGTAATGTATGTTTGATACGTATAAAGTCTTATATAAAGATTATTGAATGCATTTTAAGTAGATTGTTATTTTGGTAATTGTTTGATACTTATAAAGTCTTATATAAAGATTATTGAATGCATTTTAAGTAGATTGCTATTTTGGTAAATATTTGGTACTTGTAATATATCCTTGATACTTATAAACTAGCTTAAATTCTTTTAAAGTCTTATATAAAGATTATTGAATGCATTTTAAGTATATTGTTATTTTGGTAATTGTTTGATACTTATAATGTATGTTTTATACTTATAATGTATGCTTTATACTTATAATGTATGCTTTATTTTGTAGAATAATAAATTTGAGAAGTTGCTTGATAACCCAGCATTTAGAGCTAGACTAGTAAAGATGATGGAGGAATCGTTTAATGCCGAAGAAGATGATGGAAGAAACGACGAGGACGAAGGTAACGGCGAAGAGTAAGTTTGGTTTACCCGGTTTTGGGTATTTTGGATGAATTAGACGTATTGTGTAAACGTTTGGTACTAGTTTTTATGTTATTAGACAAACTTTTGGTTTACCCAGTTTTAGACGAATTGTGTAACCGTTTGGTACTAGTTTTTATGTTATTAGACAAACTTTTGTGGTGAATACATGTAGCAATCGAGTTCTACATGATGATCAACCCAAAAGTGTAACACTAATTAATGGAAGCAATATTGGTATCAAATAGAATGTAAAAGCTCAATCTAGACTAAATATGTTTGATGTATTTTAACTTTTAAGTAATGATTCTTAGAATGATTGAATAAAAATTAGAAAGGATACTTCAAATAATGGATGAACGGTTAGCATACATGAGGACAATGTTGTGATAGAGCCAAGGATCGCCTTCAAATGACATAAGTGGAGAAAATGGGATGTTTTTCCCAAGTTATGGTGGTGAACATCTATTGGCTATTGCAAACTCAAAAAAGGTAAAAATGTGGTTGTTCTTTAATAGCCTATATTGTATGTCAACCTCCTACCTATGATAGGAGTTGTGATCTGATTGTGATAAACATATGGATCATGATTGACATTTGAGGCTAGTAAATGCTTAGTTGATAGATTTGAGAAAAAACGATTGCATCGTTATCTAAAACAAACTATCATGGGAATGTTTTTAGAAAAACTCAAGTAGGAATTTTGTATGGATAGTGAGGTAAGAAAATTAGAAGTGAGTTTGTTGCGTTGAATAAAAAGGACATGATTGTTTAACACTATTTTACTAAATTTTTACACTATATTTGTTTTTCTACCTATGACATACCGGATAAATCTTTAAAGAGTGTCCAATTTATGTGGGGATTACCTTGGTATTATCAAGTGAAATTTCACATCTTTATTACACTTCATGGGAGGCGAGGGAACTTTTGAGACATCAAGTAGAGAAAGTAAGTTGATAGAAGAAATCACATGTTTTAAATATGACAACTATTGGCATTATGCAAGTTAATGTTCAAGATTGATATTAAATGTTTCAAGTGTAATGAATTCTAGCACATGGTTGGACATCGTCCTAAAGCGAACAATAAGAAAGAAAATCCAAAAAAGGTTAATGACATGCATTACAATATCCTATATACTATATTGTGGTGGAAGGTATACATATTAATATTTAATTTGATTTAGGACCCAAATATTCTCTCACACCTCTTGTGTTCGGTTAAAAACTCAAATTGCCTTTGTATGTGCTAGCTAAAAATTTAATGGTACAAATCACTGATGTTAACTGTTAGAAAAACAGTACATTTTGATAACACTCATCCATAAACCAGTTACCGATACAAATAAAATACATATGTGTAGAACTTTTTGGAATTAAATTCAGACAAAAGTTGTTACTAATGCAATTAAGCAAGTCTGACATAGTTTTGGGCTAGGATTAGTTAAGTAAGAATCATGCATCAATTGTTTATAGAGAGAAGATGATAAGACTAAAAAATCAGAAAATAGGAAAACAATTGTAATCTATGAAGACAAGAACACACCAGACTTGAGTATCATTCCGATATTAAAGGTCCAAAAATTCTTAGCTAAAGGGTGTGACTCGTATTTATATTATGTGCTTGAAACCAAGTAATAGAAGAAGACGATGAACAATATAGATATTGTATAAGAATTTATTGATTGTTGTTCATGATCGTTTGGGTTTAGCTCAGGAACTTCAAGTGGAGGTTTAGATTGATTTACTACCAAGAATTGTGGCGATTTCAAAGGCATTGTATAATCTTGCACCAGAAAAAATGAAGGATTTGATGGCATATATTTTAGGTATACTTAAGATGTTTTTTATATAAGTAAGATCTGAAAGGTTTTCTGCAAACCATGAACTAAATAACCTAAGTTCACATGCAACCTATAAGGATCTATGTTTTCTTCTAATTGAACATATAACAAAAACCTAGAGGCCAATAAAAGAAACTAAAGATCAAAACAGAAAAACCAACCTTTATTTCTTGGAAGCTGAGCAGCAAAATTATCCTGCCTCAAATGAAAGTCACACCCAAGCTTGGAGGTATATGGATCGAAAATTCCAGAGAGATTTTGAGTCTAAAGTGGCGCAGAAAATAGGGTTCCAGGGACCCCTATTTATAGTTACAGAATAACCAGTTGATAAGCCTTAAGGATAAACCTTTTTGAATTCAAATAAGATAAACCTTTTATCTTATAATTCAAACTCCTATTTATTCTATTATATTAATTTCAAAATTTCTATATACCATATATAGAAATCGAAATCCACTGGTCACTCCCACTGTCACTTACTCAACTATTGAATAATTACAGTTTTAGTCCCTGCACCTTTAATTAATTAAATTAATCCTCAAATTAAATCCAATTAATTCCAGATTAATTTCTAATTAATTTAATATAGTTTCTAATTAATATATTATCACTTTAATATATTAATAAATCATATATTTAATTCCTGTTGATTTATTAATCCCATAATAAATCAATCTTTCTCTCTACCGAATTTTCTACCAAACCTCCAGCCATGAGGGCAACCCAAATGGACTGTGCTTCTATTAATTAGGTAAATACTAACTATTAGTCATGGCTTAGACACCTAATCCAACAGTCTCCCACTTGGATAAGTCTATGACTATAATTACCAATTTAGCCTCTAATTAACCAGCACTTGTAGCTTCCTAGAAACCAATGCCAAACTCTGATCTAATCAGTCCTGTCCATAGATAAGTGATCAAATGATCCTCCGTCCAACTAGATATTTTTCAGACTCAAGACATGGATAAAATGAATCTGGTCTGAATCACTGTTCCTCGATTTCCGATTTGCATATGACTCTTAGACTACCAATTTAGTCCCGGTTGGCCAACCATTTTAGTCAACTTCAAAATCATCGAGAGGCCTACAGATATCTGTTCCCTGTTAGGGTCAAGGGACGAATAAACTTTGACTCATATACTTATGTCTTTTACCAGACAAATCACTCACAACAATACCTTTTATAACACCGAGTTACCGATGCGTTTTCATATTATCAATGAACAACCGTCTAGCAAATCATAACTCATATGTCTTAGCTTAAAGATCAAAAGATATTATCGTCTCAATATTGCTCGTGATGTAATCCATGAAGCAATCCATTGAGCGCGGGTTTATCCAATACTCAAATCTCCATTTCCAAGTACTCACGAATGGTGCAGCAATCCAATTGCAATGTCTAACTCCTTAGACAATCTATTACCAATTCATGACAGCCTTACTTCATACTTACTCCCTAAAAGTATGAGCGACTGTGGATATTTGAATAATCCAATTACTCAGGAAGTAAAACATGCAAAATGAAACACAATGATATATATTGACAAAATTAGTAAACCATTACTCATTAATAAATCTCTATTATTAAATCACAAAAGTCAAATACAATAACATTGTTACAAGTTTCAAAAATCTATCTAATTACAAAAACTTATATCATCTCTTAATCCAATGCTCCTAGCATGCTGATTATGCTTAATCCTACTCAGAGCCTTTGTCAAGGGATCTGCAGGATTATCTTCTGATGATACCCTCTTTACCACGAGGTGACCTTCTTCTACCCTATGCCTGATGTAGTGGTACTTTCTGTCGATATGTCTGGACTTTCCATGATCTCGCGGTTCCTTTGTCAAGGCGACCGCACCTTCGTTATCGCAGAATAGTTCCAAGGGCTCCTGAATACTCGGGACTACTCCAAGGTCACCGATAAAGTTCTTCAGCCAAGCCGCTTCCTTTGACGCTTCACTTGCTGCTATGTACTCTGATTCGCACGTAGAATCAGCCACTGTTTCTTGCTTGGAACTTTTCCAAGTAACTGCTCCACCGTTCAAAAGGAATACCCAGCCCGACTGAGACCGACCACTGTCTCTATCCGTCTGAAAGCTGGCATCTGTATATCCTTCAACTCTCAAGGTATCACTGCCACCGAGGACTAACATCATGTTCTTTGTCCTTCGCAGATACTTGAGTATATTTTTCACAGCTATCCAATGTGCCCTTCCAGGGTTACCCTGGTACCGACTGACCATGCTCAAAGCAAAGGCCACGTCAGGGCGAGTACACGTCATAGCGTACATGATCGATCCTACAGCCGAAGCATAAGGTACCCGACTCATTTCAGCTATTTCTTCGTCTGTACTCGGACTTTGAGTCTTACTCAATTTTGCATTACTTTGGATAGGCAGCTCTCCCTTCTTGGAATTTTCCATACTAAACCTTTTCAGTACCTTTTCCAAGTATGTACCCTGACTAAGTCCAATTAGTCTCTTCTTCCTATCTCTCAATATTCTTATCCCGAGAATATAGGCAGCCTCTCCTAGGTCCTTCATGGCGAAACATTTCCCAAGCCAAGCCTTGACATCTTGCAAGGTTGGAATATCGTTTCCCATGAGCAGTATGTCATCGACATACAGCACCAGAAAGGTGACTATACTCCCACTAGCCTTGACATATACGCAGGACTCATCCTCGCTCCTAGAGAAGCCAAACTCTTTGACTTTCTCATGGAAACAAAGATTCCAGCTGCGAGAAGCTTGCTTCAATCCGTAGATTGATCTCTCAAGCTTACACACCTTATTAGGATACTTTGCATCGACAAAACCCTCTGGCTGATTCATATAAACATCCTCAGTCAATTTCCCATTAAGGAAAGTGGTTTTGACGTCCATCTGCCAAATTTCATAGTCATGAAATGCAGCTATTGCCAGCATAATCCTAATAGACTTTATCTTGGCTACTGGTGAGAAGGTCTCGTCATAGTCAACCCCTGGGGTTTGAGTAAAGCCCTTCGCAACCAGTCTTGCCTTGAAAGTGTGTACCTTTCCGTCTATGTCGGTCTTCTTCTTGAAGATCCATTTGCACCCGACTGTCTTTCGACCCGGTACGTTGTCAACCAAGTTCCAAACTTGATTGTCATACATGGACTTGATCTCGCTATCCATGGCCTCTTTCCACTTGGCAGACTCAGGGCCGGCCACTGCTTCCTGGTAGTTAGCTGGTTCATCCAAATTTATCAGTGTCCTATCACTGACAAACGTGTCCCCATCCGAAGTTATATGGAACCCATAAAACTCGGGCGACATGCTAACCCTACCGGAACGCCTAAGAGGTAAGGATACATCTGTCGGACCAACAGGAACTTCTTCCTCATGTTGGTTGCTAGTTTCTCCTAAGGTTGCGTCATCTGATGACTCTTGAATTTCTTCCAGATCAATGGTACTCCCACTGTCCTCTTTGAATATGAGCTCTCTCTCTCGAAAGACCGCTCGTCTAGCTACAAAGACCACGTCCTCGCTCGGTCTGTAGAATAGATATCCAAAGGACTGTTTGGGATAACCAAGGAAGAAACACCTTTCGCTTCTTTCTGCGAGTTTTTCTTGAGTCTCTCGTCTAACGAAAGCCTCACAACCCCAGACTTTGATATGTGCCAACGAGGGAACTTTCCCCGTCCACATTTCATGAGGTGTTTTAGCAACCTTTTTAGTAGGGACAAGATTGAGGATATGGGCGGCAGTCTCTAAGGCATACCCCCAGAAGTGAATGGGAAGTGAAGCTCGACTCATCATGGAACGAACCATGTCCAACAGGGTTCGGTTGCGCCTCTTTGCAACACCGTTCAACTGTGGTGTCCTGGGAGGTGTCAACTGCGAAACTATTCCGCATTCCTTTAGATAGTCTAGGAACTCGATACTTAGATACTCTCCGCCTCTGTCAGACCTGAGCATCTTTATCTTCCTGCCTAATTGATTTTCTACCTCGTTTTTAAACTCTTTGAACTTTTCAAAGGTGTCCGACTTGTGCTTGATCAAGTAGATATAACCGTATCTACTAAAATCGTCGGTAAAGGTCACGTAGAACCGCGTGCCATCCTTTGTGGTTGATCTGAATGGACCACACACATCCGTGTGAATGATGTCCAGCAGACCCTCACCTCTTTCAAAAGACCCTTTGAAAGGTGATTTAGTCATCTTGCCCAACAGACAAGATTCGCATACATCATCCGACCTGAGGTCGAATGATTCCAACACTCCATCCTTTTGGAGTTGGGCGATGCGTTTCTTGCTGATGTGCCCGAGCCGACTATGCCACAGACATGCCTTTTCTACACCACTAGTAGAATCAATATAATTTACACTATGTCCTAAATTGTCAACACATTCAACAGTTTCATACACACCATCACAAGGATAAGCAGTAAAATTCAAAATACCATTTTTGAAAACAGAAATAGAACCAATTTTATTATCAAAAGAAAATTGAAATCCTTGTCTGAAAAATGCGTGAAATGAAATAATGTTTCTTGCCATTTCTGGCGAATAGCAACAATTTAATAATTCTAAACTAACATCACTACTAAGCACTAAACTATAAACTCCAATCTTGGTAACAGGGGAAAATCTCCTATTGCCCATGATTAGGTTCAGTCTACCGTGCTCCACCTCCCTACTTTCCTTTAGGCCCTGCAGATCAGAACAAATGTGAAAACCACATCCTGTATCAAGGACCCAAGAATTAGAAGATGGTGAGTTTTTAGAGATAGTGTATATACCTGCTGTCGATGGCTTTACTTTCCCATCCTTGACATCCTGCAAGTATTTGGGGCAGCTTCTCTTCCAATGGCCCTTCTCTTTGCAGTAGAAACAGTTGGCTTCATCGGGGTTGGCCACATAAGGAATTTGGGAAGTCTTGGTTCTCGAGCCATTACTGGACGACCCGACCTGAACCTTTTCCTTCCAATTTTGCTTAGGAGGGCCCTTCCTTTTCTTTCCTTTGCCACTTCCAATGGCTAAGACGGGCTGATTGACTGAGGGTACACTTTTACCCTTCATCCCGTCCTCAGCAACTCGAAGCATGCGATGCAATTCAGTCAGGTTAGCCTGATTGTTGTTCAAATGATAAGCCAGCCTGAACTGGTCATAAGAACTCGGTAGTGAGTTAAGCACTATGTCAACGGCCAACTCCTCCGGTACAGGCATTGCAAGCTTTCTAAGCCGCTCCACGTAACCTTGCATTCTTTGCACATGAGCGCAGATGGACTCTCCATCTTTAGGTTTGCTGTTCGTGAAGTCCTTGACCACCTCGCACCTCTCGATGCGCTCTTGCTTGCGGAACTTTTCCGCAAGCTCCTTGTGCATCTCAAAGGGCCAGTAGTCTTCGTATATCCTTTGCAATTTGGGGTTCATTGTGGCGATCATGATGCAGGCCACTTTGGTCGCATCATCAGAATGTTTTTGGTACGAGGCAATTTCCTCGGGAGTAGCAGTTTCAGGGTCAACATCGACAAGCTCAGTCTCGAGAACATACTCTTTGTTCTCATACCTCAAAGCCATCTTGATGTTTCTAATCCAGTCATTGTAGTTTGTCCCGTTCAATTGAACCTTGGAACACAGTGAGAGGATAACGGGAACACTGGAGTTTGATTGGGGAGCGGATTGATCAGCAGAAGACATCTATAAAAGAAGGTAAGTTTAATTAGATACTTGTCGGTCCTTATAATAACCCAATATAAAATAAGGCTAGGATCCAACTATAACAATTTGCAACATAGAAGAGGGATGCCGTAATCTATAAGCAAATTTTATAAAGGTAGGCGAATGACGATTCAGCCAATTCCACCGCGGAAAAATAATCTTATTATAAATGGAATTCCTAGTTTCTTTTGAGATATATTGAACTGTTCAATAGCATGTTTAATCTCGGATATGCCCCACCGTTTGTGATTGGGATGCCGAGGATCAAAAACCGGGTGTGAATAACCATGCAAATTAGCTTGGTGCTCTCGGGATCCATTATCATCTCAAATTGATGTGCCGGTAAACCACACACGCTCCATCAACAATGATAACACCCGAGACACCCATTGCCACTCTTTATGAACCCCCATTGGTGTGCCGGTAAACCACACACGCTCCACCAACGTTTCATAAAGTGTGATGTGCAATTTCATGGGTTAGCATCAAATTCACATTTTTCCTAAAGTAACTAGATTGGGATTTTTGTAAATGGTTCTAGTACTTTGATCATTATACTTTTAATGATTAAGCGGTTCTGTCAAACCCGTTCGGCTAACGACCCTCCACTGATCAGGCGAGCGGTGGGTGAGAGTGTTCACCCATTAGACTATCATTTTATAGGCAGTCTCCTTATACCCACTTTATAGACCAGCTTCGTGAATGAGGCCTACTATTGATTTGACTAACCAAATTTATCTCATATATATAATATTAACTTTTAATAACATATATAAGATGTATTTTAAAACCCTTTAAAATATTCAAGGTTTATCTTTTAATTTTACCAAATTTAACAATTAAATTTTGAATTAAATTAAACCTTAAATTCGATTTAATCAATTTTAATTACCAATTAATTAAATTAATTAAATCTAAATATTTTAAACATTTTAAAAATATTTTTTCCGGATTTTTCTATTAATTTTGCAATTTTTAAATTAATTAAATCCTTTTGAATTATCTTTTAATTAACAATTAATTAAATTAATTCAAATGAAGATAGGTTTATCCAAATTAATTAAAACCTATCCTAAACCCCCTAAAAATCGAATTCAAATATTGGGGTTTAAGGTTATCCGTTTAATTAACAAATAAAGTTACCAAAAATAGAAAACCTTCTAAAACCCTAATTACAATTTTCGAAATAGGCAAGGGGGGGGGGGATTAGGGTTTCCAAAACCCTAATCCTAGAAATCGATCCTTAATAAAATTAGGGTTTATAGGCTTTAAACCCTAAAACAGTTATAACAATTCAACAAGAAAACAAAACAAGCTCTGATACCACTGAAAGGTTTTCTGCAAACCATGAACTAAATAACCTAAGTTCACATGCAACCTATAAGGATCTATGTTTTCTTCTAATTGAACATATAACAAAAACCTAGAGGCCAATAAAAGAAACTAAAGATCAAAACAGAAAAACCAACCTTTATTTCTTGGAAGCTGAGCAGCAAAATTATCCTGCCTCAAATGAAAGTCACACCCAAGCTTGGAGGTATATGGATCGAAAATTCTAGAGAGATTCTGAGTCTAAAGTGGCGCAGAAAATAGGGTTCCAGGGACCCCTATTTATAGTTACAGAATAACCAGTTGATAAGCCTTAAGGATAAACCTTTTTGAATTCAAATAAGATAAACCTTTTATCTTATAATTCAAACTCCTATTTATCCTATTATATTAATTTCGAAATTTCTATATACCATATATAGAAATCGAAATCCACTGGTCACTCCCACTGTCACTTACTCAACTATTGAATAATTACAGTTTTAGTCCCTGCACCTTTAATTAATTAAATTAATCCTCAAATTAAATCCAATTAATTCCAGATTAATTTCTAATTAATTTAATATAGTTTCTAATTAATATATTATCACTTTAATATATTAATAAACCATATATTTAATTCCTGTTGATTTATTAATCCCATAATAAATCAATCTTTCTCTCTACCGAATTTTCTACCAAACCTCCAGCCATGAGGGCAACCCAAATGGACTGTGCTTCTATTAATTAGGCAAATACTAATTATTAGTCATGGCTTAGACACCTAATCCAACAAGATCTTCATCTTGAAGATCCCCTATTTATTCTTGAATAAATACGGGTCTATGTGTTTGTGTATAGGTACGAAATTCTATATTAAGTAACCATAAATACTTAATACCAAGTCTCTTTGATAAATTATAAGTTGGGGATTCAATGATTCCAAAACAGTTAAGAAATCATGCACATTTTAAGAAAAACATGTTGAAAAGTTTAAACGAGTCTAACTAGAACTATTATAGATCTACATATTCAACCACGGGTGTTAAGGATTTATTAAATCAATTAAAGGGACCTTGTGTCACACCCCGATCCTTGGCGGAATCGATCAAGGCGTGATATATTGTTCAAAGTCTCATGACAACTATGTTATAATATGATTAGATTCAATTAAGTACTAAGTATTGACAACGCCTAGTGATATCAAGTATTTTAGGCGTTGTTGAGCCCTGTTCTTGATAAAATTATATCAAATATGTCTGGGTATTCTCACTTTTCGTGCCAGGACTTGTTTGGAGAAAAAGAATAGAAACAGACAGGGACTAAAAGCGTGAAAAAGGAAGAAGTTGGGAAGGAATGAAAAATCAAGAGAATTCGTACGCGCGCCGCGGGAATCAACTATGCGCGACGCGGGCTTAAGGCGGTGGAACACATTCAAATGCCGAAGAAAACGGGAAAAGATAAGTACGCGCGCCGCGGATTTCATTTCTGCGCGCCGCGGTTGCGGGAAATTTGCAAGTATAAATAGATGCATTTCCAGCCGAAAACCCTAGCAAAGACCGGGTGTAAACATCGACCTTGAAGCTCTTTGACTCCAGGATTTCATTTCAGCAAGCTCACAATTGGTATTTTATGTTTTTGGTTTTAATTTCATTTTAGTAGCAAGTAGTTTTGTAGCTAAAGTCTTTGGGAGTGACAACCACAGACTTTGAGCACTTAGGTTTCTGTTTTAGAAACATTTGGTTACTGTTTTGTGATTGGAATTCAGTTTGGTGAATGAAAAGCATTTGGTTACATTTAATCTTAGCTTTTCGGTGTTTGGATGTTTGTGTTTGATTTGTTTGATTGATTGTGTTTTGGATATTGTTTTGGACCTTGTTAGGAATGTTTTTCTTAGCTGAAATCAGTAGCTAATTAGGTTATTTGGTAAGCATTAAACCTTGGCTAGTAACTGTTCAATAGGACTTTAACTAGTGGTAGTTTATGCTTTGCTTGGTTTAGCTAGTTTGGATGCCTTTGATTGCTTCTGAGTCAGAGATGTACTTCTGATTTCAGAAAGTGACTAGGTCATTTGGACATAGCTTAACTTGGCTTGAGTGTTTGGTCATTGTCTCATTTGCTAGTGATAGGAAAATAGAAACCAGATCCTCCGACTATAGCTGTGACACTATTAGTTGGTAATCTCTCATCTAGTCTAACCACGAAGCTCCTGTGGATCGACCCTGACTACCGCTATACTAGTGTGTGTTAGGTATTTCTCTTATTTTTGACCGCACGACGACCTAGGCGTGTCAAATTTTGGCGCCGTTGCCGGGGAGTTGTGAGCTTAGGTTAGGTGAGTAGTAGGAACTAGTTTCTTGCTTTTTGAAATTTCATTTTCGTAAGTTTGATTTTTGATTTTTGTGGGCGTGTTGCACTAGTGCATGCGTACCCGCAGGGGAAAGCAATTATCCCCATTGCAGTTTGATTCTGAGATTGAGCGTACTGCACGCAAACTCCGTGCCCGTAGGCGTTTAAGCATCATGAATTATAGTCAAGTCAGCAGTAGTCCGGTCAGTGTTGCCCAGGATCCGTCAGGAGAGGCAACGCGGATGTTTTCCATTCCCCCACTTTCAGAATTTCAGTTTGGGGGCACGAGTGCTTCTGGTGGTGCAGTTTCAGCCCCTGCACCCATACCATCATGCACTCCACCATCTATCCCACCATTTACACCCGCTTCACAACCCCAATCCACCAAACCATTTACTTCTGCTATGACTTGGGGAGAGCCGACCCGAGATGGCACCCCAGCTCCTAGACAGCATATCCCAACATCCCAACCACAACCAGCCCTCTTTAAACCTCAAACCACATACCAAACAACACAACTTATACACTTTCAACCACCGTATCAGCCACGATACCATTACCCAGAGACGGAGGAAGTGTATGATGAGGAAGATGAAGGATGGGTGCCACCAGCACCACAACCACAATGGAACCGAGGTCGGGGACCTCTTAGAAGAACACCACAATATCCACCACCAGGTCAGCAGGAGTACAATGATCATCTTTACGGTAACCCCGCCCAACCTTTACATTTTGCACAACCGAGACGGCAATCAGTTGCATCACATTTCCAACCGAGGGAATATGATGATTCGTCGCCGATCTATATTCCTGATAACATAGATTCACAAGTAGAGATTAGACCTCAGTTATTAGGAATATTACCAGAATTCAGAGGGTATAAGCAGGATGATCCCTATAATCATTTATATGAATTCTTAGCGATCGCTAATGCTAACAACTCCAGAAACACAAATAGAAATATTTTTAGGCTTAGACTGTTTCCGTTCACTCTTAAGGATAAAGCCAAATATTGGTTCACATTGTTGCCATCAAACAGTATCACTACGTGGGATCAGCTCAAGGCAAAGTTCCTTCAGGAATTTTATCCAGCGAGCAAAACAACTGAAATCAGAAGAGTTATCCAGGATTTCCAGCAGAAGCCTGGAGAAGCTTTTCATGAAGCCTTTGACAGATTAAAGGAGTTGTTGCGATCTTGTCCACATCATGAGATTCCCAGGTGGCAGTTGGTCAAGCTGTTCTTCGAAGGAGTCAGTGAGACACACCAAGCCATGATAAATGCCTCATCCAGTAGGACATTTATGTGGCAAGACCCAGAAGAAGCCTGGCAGTTTTTGGAGCAGTTGAGCAATGGCTCCAAAGCAAACTTTTCCACCAGGAAAACTGTAAGTACGGCGGCAGCGGTAGGAGTCGATGCTGATTGGAAAAAGGAAGTGAAAAAGGAAATCAGTGAACTAAACAAGAAGTTTGACAGACTTATGTCAACATTACAGAATGGACCGTCAAGTTCATCACAAGCAGGTCAAGGAGGACCTAAGACTCACGAGGAAAATCAAGTTTATGGCCAGGGTCAAGGTCAGCACAATAATGGACGACCCTACAGGCCATACAACCAGGGACCACATCAAAAATTTAGGCAAAACAATTATCAGGGTCAGTCGACTAGTCAGCCTAGAAACAATCAGCCTGCGAACAGTGGAAATGGAAACAACAACAACAACAACAGGGGCCCCACTAATGCCAACAACAACGCTCCAGGGACCCAAGAAGAGATGGTAGCTAGGATGTATGATATGGTCACAGCGACACAACAACAATCTCAAGCGAATGCAAAGGCCATCGCAAATATGGAGAGACAAATAGGTCAAATGGCTGCAGACCAGCAAAAGAGAGATAGTGGCAAGTTTCCAAGTGCTACTGAAGTCAGTCCTACGCATAATCAGCGCCCAGGGAAGGAACAAGTCAACACTGTTGAATCAGGATGGCGAAAGGTCACTCTGGAGGACTTGTTCGAAGTCGGGAGTGAAGTGGGATCAGGGGAAGAAGGAAAGGCTCTATAAAGCGAGGAAAGTAAAGAAGGAGGAGTTCCGGTTGAGAACGGCACTCAACCAGAAACAGATAAAGAGATCCAAAAGGAAGAGCAAGAGCAATTAACAAAAGCAGGGATCAAACAGAAGAAGAAGAATAGGAAAGAAAAGAAGAAGCAGGAAGCACCCAGATCAACGGGACCCTTAATGAATCAGCCCCTATGGGATGAGCTTAAGGATGCCCCTGAAGACACCAGGATTCTGCAAGAGATGTGTGAACAGAATGGGAAGAGCAAGGCACCTACACCAAAAACGGTGAGATTGACTGTGAGAGCCAGCGAGGCATTATTTGGAACACTACCCAAAAAGGAAAAGGACCCCGGATCACCATTGATCACTACAACTGTAGGGGACGTGGTTATTCGGAACACCCTATTAGATTTGGGAGCAAGTGTTAACATCTTGCCAGGATACCTGTACGACAAGTACAAAAACGAAGAAATTGAGCCAGCAGAAGTTGTACTGCAGCTGGCTGACCAATCAACTAAGGTATCTAGGGGAAAGCTAACAAATGTCATAGTCAAAGTAGGGGACTTTTTCTATCCTGTAGATTTTCTGGTCATGGAATATGAGAGTCCGGACGATGCGCCTGCGCTCATCTTAGGGCGTCCATTTTTTGCTACTGCCGGGTCAGTGATCGATTGCAAGACTGGAGATATGGATATTTTCTTCGGGACCAGGAAAAGAAGATTGAATATGTTTGGGAACCCGATATCATTACCTTCAGAGGAAAATGGCAAACCGGCAGACAGGAAAACATTAATGGAGCCAGGAATCAGGAGCAAGGAAAAGATATGGACACGTACGGGAGAGGGAGGAAAAAAGGAAATTTTAAAGGAAATCAAGGACCACCCGTTGTCCGCCATCGACAAGGAACAATTGCTGGACATGCTAGAGATGATGGAAGCAAGGCATCAGCAATACGAAAGAGAATCCAGAAAACGAGAGGCGAATGTTTTTGAGCTCTTGAAATCTCAACAACAATGGATCAGCGGTGTGAGTGATCGGATGACACAACTCACATCCCTTATGACAATGATGGCCAATAATTTCATGCCAGAATACCAGCAAATGCCATCAAGAGGTCAAGAAGAAGAAGAAGAAGAGTCAGCTTAGGAGCAGAACGTCTGGCTGAAGACGTTAAACTTAGCGCTTGTTGGGAGGCAACCCATCGTGTCATAAGTTAGGATATATTTCTTAAAAATAAAATACAAAACAAATATAAAAAAATACATCAAACTTCTGCAGGTACTAGTGGTTTGAAATAAGTGTGGGGTTATTTGAGAAGTTTTGAAATTTTTGAAGACCGCGCCGCGGGTATTGGAATTACGCGACGCGGGATCGTAAACCAACCCGATGCGCAGGGGTTGATTTGGACACGCGCGACGCGCAAAGAGCAAACCCGCGACGCGGTAAACGATCAGTCGGTTTTCTCCTTTATAAGGTAAACCGCGGCTCGCATAACCCACACGCGACTCGGAGCTCTGGTTATTGAAATTTTCTTGCGATTTTTCTTGCTTATTGTGTTTCTACTACCAAGGTATGCCATTCTAACTATCTATTACTCGTTAAAACTAGCGATTAGGTAGTTAATTTTAGTGATTTGCCCAAAATAGTTCAAAACTTAGAATCACTAATGCTAGCTTATAGGGTGTTTGTTTTGCCAAATAGAGACCCTAGATGAGCTAGTCGGCACTTAGGCTACCTTGTGGTGTGATTGGATTGAATTCTAGCAGGTTAAATCGAGATTTTGGACCGGGGTTTGGAAACAGCCGTAGGCCGCGCCGCGCCCTTGCTCTTGGGCCGCGTCGCGGTGCGGTGGGGAGGAAAAGGACTAATTTTGCAATTTTTTTTTGTTTTGTGCTATGTGTTTCCTTTTGCAGATGATGTTCAGATTGGACCACCCCTTCCTCCAGTTCCCCGCAGAGCTTGCCAGTTCAGTAGAGTACACTTCACGGAGAGACGCATTGACTCGTCGCTGGGTCCTTGAGGCGACAGTCATCGATCGAGATATTCTGAGAGACGCTGGGCTCTGGGGTGCGATTGAGCCATTCCTACATCGCACCTGGACCCACGAGGAGGCATCCTTCACATGCCGTGGCTGGGATAGGATCATGGCCACAGACGAGGACGTGGTCTACACGGAGTTGCTGCTGGAGTTCATATCCACCATCCAGTTCGCACCCCGAGCGGGAGACCCGCGCTCCAGGCTGGTACGATTTCGCTTGGGAGGTGAGCACAGGGAGTGCAACCTCCGGGAGTTCGGGAGGCGAGTGGGGTTATACACCCCAGCGGACCTCCAGCATCGCTATTTCACCCGGTTCTTCGGGTCCTGTATTCAGGGGGAGCCAGACAGGGCTCCCAACATGGAGGTTTGGGCATCGCTGTCTAACGTCAGATATGAGGCGGGAGCTTCCAGGGAGAGTCATCTTCGGGACCCACTTCACCGCCTCATGCACCGGATCGTCTCCACCTCCATCATGCAGCGGGAGGGAGGCGAGAAGGTGTCGGGCGACGACATGACCTTTTTGTGGGTCCTCCTCAACCAATCCAGATTCCTCCACCTCCCATACGCCCTCGCAGTCGCTCTCTCCACCCACGCTATCGGCGCCTCCACCAGCAGCCCATTAGCCAGGGGGTATTTCATTACCCTCCTGGCCCGTTCTTATGGCATCCTTACTGCCCCCGTGGCAGCCTCTTTGACTGCTCTGCCTCCATCCCGCACTACAGCGCGTACGTTGGAGAGGATGCGGTTCATTGAGCTGCAGCATCCGGGGCAGTATATCCGGGCACCTACTGAGCCTCTTCAGGCACCCCAGCCTGCGTATGCTCAGCCTGGCAGGAGACGTAGGAGGCCAGAGCCGGAGCCAGAGCCCGCAGCCCCGACAGAGCCACACCAGGAGGACCTGGCAGCCAGGGTTACCAAGATTGAGGAGCAGTTGGCATGGATAAGGGAGGTACTTTTGGATCTGGCCACACAGCAGGGCCGACACCCCCGACCATTCCCAGCCAGGGTCCACGATCATGAGGCCGGACCCTCCAGGCCGCCTGGTAGTGATTGATGTACCTTTTTCTTTCTTTCTTTTTATTTTTATTTTTATTATTTTTTTTGGGATATATGTACAAACCTATGACACTTCTATTTGTATAGTTTTTGTTCATGTTTTATTTCTGTCATGTGTGTTTTTAATGTGTTTGTTAAGTTATGCATGTTATACCAATTTGAGAAGGAGTTGTCTCAGACAAGTGTGGGGTCACCGTGCCCCCTCCACTTGTCTTGACCACCGGCGTGTTTACTGTAGCGCTACAACTCCAGAATACGAAATCGAGGATCCATTTGTACGCAATTATACCTGTGATATTGAGCACCAAGCAGTCTATCGTCCAAAAAGGGGTAACTCTTTCTCCCTTGTTTTGAAATAATTTTGTACAACGGGGACGTTGTACGGTTTTAAGTGTGGGGTGTGGACGGTCGAAAGAGAATTTGTTTTTGAAATTTTTGCAGAAATGATCAATTTTCAAAATTTTAGCAACTTTTTCAAAATTTTTAATGAATTGCAATTTTGAAATGAATGGTTTATGATTGTGATAGCATTAGTATTTTTCAAGAAATACTGTTTATTTGTGATCATGCTATTAGTTAGTCAAATAAGTTGAGTTTTATGAGTTTAGAAGATTGAGCTGTTTTAGGATTGGAATTTAGGATGGAAAAGTCAATCTGTGGCCTTTGTTGTTCGAGCCAGTAGGTCTAAAATGGGTGGGCCTTATGCACCTTACCACCTAAGATCGTCTGGTCTGGGATGGTATTTCTGAAAGCTCGTTACACGGAAAACATCGAAAGTCATGGACAATTCCTTAATGGCCTTTAGAATCTGAATGAGTAAGTACACTTCAGTGTGGACAGAAAGTTTGTAATCAAGGGTTCTCTAGAAAACCATAAATTCCAAAGAACAAGTCAATTATGTTTTTGCGAACTATTCCACTCTAACTCAAAAGAGCAATAAACTTTGAAACTGAACACAGTCAGAAATTGTTTGATTCTTTATTATAATTTGTTAAAAACTCTCTTGCTTGGGGACAAGCAAGGCACAAGTGTGGGGTGTTTGACAACGCCTAGTGATATCAAGTATTTTAGGCGTTGTTGAGCCATGTTCTTGATAAAATTATATCAAATATGTCTGGGTATTCTCACTTTTCGTGCCATGACTTGTTTGGAGAAAAAGAATAGAAACAGGGACTAAAAGCGTGAAAAAGGAAGAAGTTGGGAAGGAATGAAAAATCAAGAGAATTCGTACGCGCGCCGCGGGAATCAACTATGCGCGACGCGGGCTTAAGGCGGTGGAACACATTCAAATGCCGAAGAAAACGGGAAAAGATAAGTACGCGCGCCGCGGATTTCATTTCTGCGCGGCGCGGTTGCGGGAAATTTGCAAGTATAAATAGATGCATTTCCAGCCAAAAACCCTAGCAAAGACCGGGTGTAAACATCGACCTTGAAGCTCTTTGACTCCAGGATTTCATTTCAGCAAGCTCACAATTGGTATTTTATGTTTTTGGTTTTAATTTCATTTTAGTAGCAAGTAGTTTTGTAGCTAAAGTCTTTGGGAGTGACAACCACTGACTTTGAGCACTTAGGTTTCTGTTTTAGAAACATTTGGATACTGTTTTGTGATTGGAATTCAGTTTGGTGAATGAAAAGCATTTGGTTACATTTAATCTTAGCTTTTCGGTGTTTAGATGTTTGTGTTTGATTTGTTTGATTGATTGTGTTTTGGATATTGTTTTGGACCTTGTTAAGACTGTTTTTCTTAGCTGAAATCAGTAGCTAATTAGGTTATTTGGTAAGCATTAAACCTTGGCTAGTAACTGTTCAATAGGACTTTAACTAGTGGTAGTTTATGCTTTGCTTGTTTTAGCTAGTTTGGATGCCTTTGATTGCTTCTGAGTCAGAGATGTACTTCTGATTTCAGAAAGTGACTAGGTCATTTGGATATAGCTTAACTTGGCTTGAGTGTTTGGTCATTGTCTCATTTGCTAGTGATAGGAAAATAGAAACCAGATCCTCCGACTATAGCTGTGACACTATTAGTTGGTAATCTCTCATCTAGTCTAACCACGAAGCTCCTGTGGATCGACCCTGACTACCGCTATACTAGTGTGTGTTAGGTATTTCTCTTATTTTTGACCGCACGACGACCTAGGCGTGTCCAGTATGCAAACAAGATCCACAACATACAAATACAAATCCAAATACAACAACATTTATTACATCAAATTTAAATAGTCTTGTGGGTTTCTAAGGTACACCCTTCTTTTCATCAACTTCATTCTTCAAATCTGCATCATGGGTAAAACAGTTCAACTACGAGAGTTGGTGTGTAATCTAGTTTTTTTTAAAGACAATCGTGAGTTTGAATAATTTGAAATTTGTTTTCTTTTGAAGTTGGCAAGAAAATATTATCGAGATAACAGTTTATAAATCAAAAATTGATTAACAAATGATAACAACAATAATAAGTCCTCACCATATATATATATATATATATATATATATATATATATATATATATATATATATATATATATATATATATATATATATATATATATATATATATATATATATATATATATATATATATATGTATGTATGTATATATATATATATATATATATATATATATATATATATATAGGATGGAGCATCTAATCATCATACACACACAACCACCTGCGATCAATCACCTTAGCGTCTCAAGGCGGGGTGGTCAACCCAATAGCGCTATTATTGTCCATAACGTACCTCAAGAATACGGGATAGTCATGGAAATTAGACTAAAAATTGTAATGCACTACAAGTACATGTAGCGTAAACAAACAATAATTATACAAATAATGATTCATGTATAAATGTCCCAACAATGTCTCAATGGTGAAAAAATAATAAAATGAAGTTGGAACATATTAAAACCACATGATACACCCCAAAAGTATTGAAAATTATAAAATATGGGGTAGATTACTCACATTAGTCCAATAAGGAATGCGCGTGTTGTACGATAGACGGCTCGAGTCAAAATGTCGTAGAACCTAATATAATTAATAGTTTTGGCTTAGGAATCGATAAACGGGAATATAGTATTAATAAAAATAATTAGACACATATTCTTATATTAGATAAATTAACAATAATCCAAATTTTGTTTTGAATATTAATGTATTCATATATTAAATGAATTCTAAATTGAATTAATTACTTTGCTTAATTAATTTATATTTTCACTTTATGCAAGATTTTAATAATTTCTTATTGAAATAATAACTAGTCAAATTATAAGTATTTACAGATTTTATATATTATAAACAATTATTTATATGAAATAATCATTAAAAATGCATTTTTACATGCTTAGATATTTAGGAAAATGGTTTTAAATACTAAACAGTAATGAAACATTCTGAAATTATAAGAAATCATTATTTCAAAAAATAGTAATTACTGTAAAATTTTTATATTTTTCTTAACTGCTTTAGTATTTATTTAGTATTTTAATAATTAAACCACAACAAAATTCGGGAAAAATAATAAATGATTCCCAAAAATTCTGGAAACTTAACCATAGTTTTCTAACATTATATTGAGCCTACTGTAAAGGTTTTGGATATTTGTGACTATGGGAAGTATTTATTATGTTTTTCATTATTAACTAATCAATAAAATCATAAATAATAGGAAAATATTAAGAGAAATTCATTAGACTTTTTATTTATCATTAACATGTTATATATGATATTCTGATAAGGTTTTATAATTTCTAGACATGTGTAGCTATTTATTATCAATTTATACCATTAAATCAGGAAAAATAAGCAAACATTCTTACAAAAATCTGTAAATTTTGTCATGGAGTCTTTAAAATGTTAATAAGGTGCGAAAAATATAAAATCTAGTTTTTTAACATACATAACTATATTTTGCAATTTATTTATCTACAAAAAAATAAAATACAAAATAAGCATCAATCTGTAATATAAATGCATGAAACTTCATAAATCCACTTTACTCAATATATGGGTTGTTCCAAAATTTTCCCAGAATTTATTGACTGCAAAAAGTATTTTGATGTGAATTATTGCCCTATTTTATTGCAATAATTATAGTAATTCAATAAAAATAAGTTATTTTCTGAAAATTTCCAGAACTTCTTATTTTATTGATGGGATCTTGAGAAAAATCAAGTTTATGCATAAAATGAGTTTTAGATAGTTTGGTGGATTTAATTTGTTTCATTCATGAATTTGAGACTTTTAACAACATACCTTGATGAATGCTTCAAGAGGGATGAAGATTTGAGTATATTGGAGTGTTCTTGGCTGAAATATGAAGATTTCTAGGAGGAATTTCGAGATTGAGAGTGAGAGAAATAATAGATATGGTTTGAGTAATGATGAGAATAATGTGTTGGGAGAGAAATGAAAGGAAAGATGATGGGAGGTGTGAGTGGGAGACAATGGGAATAAACTTTTACTTTTGGTGGTCTTTATAATTCCCCACTAACACAAGCATCTTAAGAGTTTTATAAAATTTAATGTAGTGTTTATAAAAATAGAGTTTTATAAAAAAAATAGGTTATTATTTGATTATAACAATCTACTTTGATTTGAAGTTTAATTATAGCATTCAAGTTTGATTTTTTTAATTTAATTAGAGCATCATACTTTGATTTGATTTTAATATGATATCGTAATTTAATTTGATTATAGTTATAACGTTATACTATGCTATATTGCTATTAACGTCAATTTATATCGTAGTGTAAGGGTTTTGATCCTATTAGCGTCAAGAAATCTCGAGTAGGGTTTATTAAATTTCCAATTGGGTTGGGTTGACCCGAATCCATTTTAGGCGGATATCACAGTCTCCCCTACTTTAGGAAATTTCGTCCCGAGATTTAAGAAGATAGTACCTTAAGAGAAAAGTTGCGGGTATTTGGTACGCATTTGATCCTCACGCTCCCATGTATACTCAGGTCCACGTGCTGACTGCCACCTGACCTTGACCAGGGGAATGCGACTTCTTTTGAGTTGCTTTTCCTTTCGGTCGGCAATTTCCAAGGGTTTCTTGATAAATTGCATTATCTCGTCGATTTGGATATCCTCAAGAGGAACATGAAGGTTCTCGTCTGCTAAACACTTCTTGAGGTTGGCTATATGAAATACTGGGTGAAGTTTATTAAGCTCTATTGGTAGATCCAACTCGTAGGCTACTGGTCCGATCCTTTTTAGGATTTTGAACGGGCCTACATAACGTGGTGCCAATTTACCCTTGCGTCCAAATCGAACCACACCTTTCCATGGGGACACTTTTAACATGACCATGTCACCCACGGTAAATTCAAGCGGTTTGCGTCGCTTGTCGGCGTAACTCTTTTGTCGGCTACGAGCTGCGAGAAGGTTATTGCGAATCTGAGTGATTTTGTCGGTTGTTTCCTGGATAAGCTCAGGACCAACGATTGGAGAATCCACTGTTGCGCGAATCACGTGGGACTCGCCAATTTCATGCCAGCAAATAGGAGATCGGCATTTACGGCCATATAATGCCTCAAATGGTGGCATCTTGATGCTAGAATGATAACTGTTATTATAGGAGAATTCCACCAACGTTAATGAGAGTCCCAATTTCCTCCGAAATCTAAGACACACGCCCTCAACATATCTTCGAGTGTTTGAATTGTCCTCTCATATTGACCATTGGTTTGAGGATGATAGGCGGTACTGAGATCGAGGCGGGTTCCATTGGCTGCTTGAAGTGATTGCCAAAACCGAGAGAGAAATCTCCCATCACGATCTGAAATGATGCTGAGAGGGATGCCATGCCGACTAACTATCTCGTCGATGTAAATTCGAGCATGTTGTTCGACCTTGAAATGTTCACGGATGGGAAGGAAATGAGCGGATTTGGTCAGACGGTCAATGATTACCCAAATGCTGTCGTGTCCCTTGGTGGTACGGGGAAGTTTGGTTACGAAATCCATGGCGATCGCTTCCCATTTCCACTCGGGGATTACCGGTTGGACCAATAGTCCAGAGGGTCGTTGATGTTCTGCTTTGACCCTGGAACATGTAAGACATTTGGCCACGAATAAAACAATATCCTTTTTCATTCCCGACCACCAATAATTGGTTCTCAGGCCATGATACATCTTGTCAGCACCAGGATGAACGGAATATCGAGTTTTATGGATTTCTTCCATCAGGAAGGTACGAAGATTGTCGCGATCTGGGATCCAGATGCGATCTTGATAATAGAAAATACCATCAGATTTACTTTCCAACTCCCCATCAATTCCCGTGGGCATGTCATTTTCGGTAATTGCAGAGTGTTGGGCTCCTCGAATTCGGTCACTGAGATTGGACAAGATAGGAGAACATATTAGATGAAATGCTTTGGCATGTTCTTTTCGACTTAACGCGTCGACTACCACGTTTGCCTTGCCCGGATGATAGCGTATTTCACACTCGTAATCATTTAGGAGTTCGACCCATCATGTTTGTCTCATATTGAGTTCCTTTTGATTAAGAATATGTTGCAAGCTCTTGTGGTCGGTGAAAATCACACATTTAGTGTCGTAAAGGTAATGCCTCCAAATTTTAAGAGCGAAAACTACGGCACCGAGCTCCAAATCATGAGTCATATAATTCTTTCATGGATTTTGAGTTGTCGCGATGCGTAAGCTATAACCTTTCCCCTTTGAATCAAAACACAACCTAGACCGAGATTGGAGGCATCGCAGTATACCACGAAATCTTCGGATCCTTCAGGGAGTGTAAGAATCGGAGCGTCACACAATCTTTGTTTAAGGGTTTGGAAAGCGTCTTCTTGCTTGGGTCCCCAATCAAATGGCATACCCTTGCAAGTGAGAAAAGTAAGCGGTAAAGCAATCTTTGAGAATTTGAAATGAAACGCCGGTAATAGCCTGCTAAACCGAGGAATGACCGAATTTCCTTGGGGGTTCGTGGGGCTTTCCAATTCTTAATTGCTTCAACTTTTGCGGGATCGACTAAAATACCCTTGTCACTTACAATATGACCCATGAATTGTACCTCATTTAACCAAAACTCGCATTTCGAAAATTTGGCATATAGTTGATTTCCTTGCAATGTTTGGAGAGTTAGACGAAGGTGTCTTTCATGGTCTGCCTTTGTCTTGGAGTAAATGAGGATGTCATCAATAAAGACGATAACAAAACGGTCGAGATAAGGTTTAAATACCCGATTCATCAAGTCCATGAATGTGGCAGGGGCATTCGTTAGGCCAAAAGGCATAACGGTGAACTTGTAATGACCATAGTGGGTTCGGAAAGCGGTTTTGGGGATGTCTTCTTCCTGTACTCGAAGTTGGTGATAACCCGAGCGGAGGTCGATTTTTGAGAAGCATGAAGCTTCTTGAAGCTGATCAAAAAGGTCGTCGATCCGAGGTAACGGATATCGGTTCTTGATGGTCAATTTATTTAACTCCCGATAATCGATACACATACGAAACGAACCATCTTTCTTTTTGATGAAGAGAACCGGGGCTCCCCAGGGTGAAGTACTAGGGCAGATAAATCCCTTATCGGTTAATTCTTGGAGCTGACTTGCCAATTCTTGCATATCGGTTGGAGCCAACCGATATGGAGACTTGGCTATGGGAGCAGCCTTAGGAACGAGATCGATGCGGAACTCTAGCTCACGTACTGGAGGGAGTCCAGATAGGTCATCGGAAAAGATGTCGGGAAAGTCTCGTACAATCGGAATATCTTCGATCCTCTTTTCTTTGACCTTTGTTTCCACCACATGGGCTAAGAAAGCCATGTATTCTTTACGTAGATATGATCGAGCTTGAGTACATGACATAAGACTAAGCTTTTTTGAACGAGTCTCGCCATAAATACGAAGACTTTGACCGTCGGCAAGAGGAATACGAATAAACTTCTCATGACATACTATTTCAGCATGGTTTTGGGATAGCCAATCCATTCCCACGATGATGTCGAAGCTACCAAGTTCCATAGGAACTAAATTGACGGAAAATTTATGACCGCAAAAATCGAAAGTGCAATCTTGGATGACTGCATTGAGTGAAATGTATTTTCCATTGGCGATTTCTGAGGGTAAAGTTTTCATCAAGAATCATGCGAGGTGTGTGAAGTATGGGTTCAAATTCCAAAGACACAAAACTTTTATCGGCACCTGAATCAACAAGTACTGACGCGTAGCAGTCATTTATGAGAAACGTACCATTTACGACCTTGTTATTGGTCTGTGCTTGGGTTGGGGTAATGACAAATGCTCGGCCTTTGGGTGCTGGAACCTGCATTGTTGGATTTTCCTTGGCTTGAGTGTTAATGATATTGACAAGCCTAGGACACGCGTTTCTGAAATGGGTGGGGTCACCATAGTGAAAGGTTTTCCGCAACCATGAACTAAATAACCTAAGTTCACATGCAACCTAGAAAAGATCTATGTTTTCTTTCTTTGAACATGTAACTAATTCCTAAAGGCCAAACAAAAATTAACTAAAAGAATAAATCAGAAAAACTAACCTTTAGTTTTAATCTCGAAGCTAAGCAGCACAAGTGTCCTGCCTCAAATGAGATCACACCCAGGGAGCCAGAGGGTGGACGAAAATTCCAGAGAGAATTATAGAATGAGCACCAATAATGAGGCCTAGGGTTCCCTATTTATAGGGAAACAAGAAACCCTAGCCGTCAGCCATTTTCCGGATTATACGTACGCGCGCCGCGCGCCGCAATTCAACTATTGAATTCGTACGAATATGTACGCGCGTCGCGGCCTTCACATTGGCGCGCCGTGCGCCTCAAATTCAACTATTGAATTTGTACGACTTTAATCCTTGACTTCCTGATTAATCTAATTAATGCCACAAAAATTAATCCAATCAATTCCTGATTAATTATTAATCAATCAATATAGTTTGTAATTAATATATTATCACTTTAATATATTAACAAACCATATCTTTTATTTCTATTGATTTATTAATCCCATAATAAACCAACCTTTCTCTCTACCGAACTTTCTACCAAACCTCCAGCTATGAGGGCAACCCAAATGGACTTTGCTTCTATTAATTATGTAAATACTAATTATTAGTCATGGCTTAGACACCTAATCCAACAGTCTCCCACTTGGATAAGTCTATGACTATAATTACCAATTTAACCTCTAATTAATCAGCAAACTGTAGCTTCCTAGAAACTGCTGCCGAACTCTGACCTAGTCAGTTCTGTCCATAGATAAGTGATCAGATGATCCTCCGTCCAACAAGATATTTTCAGACATGAGACATGGATTGAGATCAATCTCTGTCTGACACACTGTTTCCCGATTTCCGATTTTGCTTATGACTTTTAGACTTCTGATTGAACGAATCAATTCAGTCCTGGCTGGCCAGCGCTTCAATCAACTTCAAAATCATCGAGTGGCCAACAGATATCTGTTTCCCGTCTGGGTCAAGGGACGAATAAGCTTCGACTAATATGTTATATCTTTTACCCGACAAATCACTCACAACAGCACGTTTTATAACACCGAGTTACCGATGCGTTTTCGTACTATCAATGAACAACCGCCTTGCAAATTATAACTCATATCTCTCCACTTTAAGACCATAAGATATTATCGTCTCAACATTGCTCGTGATGTAATCCATGAAGCAATCTATTGAGCGTGGGTTTATCCAATACTCAAATCTCCATTTCCAAGTACTCACGAACGTTGCAACAATCTTATTGCTATGTCTAACTCCTTAGACAATCTACAAACCAATTCATGACAGTCTTCCTTCATACTTACTCCCTAAAAGTATGAACGACTGTGGATATTTGAATAATCCAATTATTCAGGAAGTAAACATGCAAAAGTGAAACATAAAATCTGACTGGCAGCTACTCCTGCTAATTACCAAGTCTCCACGAGGTAATCACCAAGTCGGATTTATCATAAGTATTATCGGTTTCTTATTCTCTTTTAAACTTTCAATTCAAGCCTTTTATATCTATGTCTATGACCTTTTCAGTCTTTCTATGTATCCAAGTGTCTAACACTCATATTCTTTATTGCAGATGATCCTATCGGATACTCTTCCGATGATATCTCAATTTGTCATTTTGTCATTCTCTCTCACAACTCCATTCTGGTGATGTGTACCGTGACTACCCATGGTTCTCAGGTCTTTAGTCTACACGACTATACCCTAAGACAATTCGAGGTGTCATGATGTGCCGGTGAACCACACACGCTCCATCAGAAACCAACGAAATTCTTTAACCATGAAGTCCTATTGTACCACGTCCTGGTGTAACCAATTACTGATTTGAAACTCCTTTCAAATCGTTCACCCTAATCATTTCCCAATGATTTCTCACGTCTGTTCAAAAATCCATTCAGTATTCTCAGCCAGGCAATATCCTGAATCCAACTTACAATGCTCTAAGCATTAATCATCAGGATATGTTCATAACACTTCTGATTTGTCCAAAAGGCTCGAGGAACCTGATGTAATCTCATTCCAAGCCCTTTCGGAATCCTAAGATTACCAATAATCCTTGTGTCACAATTTCCGGAAACCATTTCCTTTCGGGGACTCTTTCTTATGCATCTTGAATCCCATCAACACTATTTTTAACGGCTAAGTCAATACTGTCAGTCTCACCTATCTGATAGATGTCTATGAACTACGTGAGTATGCTTCACCTTCTTTGTTTCTTTTATGCCAATTCATTACACTTTGCAATGACAGGAAACTCCAGTCCTGGGGTTATGCATCTCGAATCTCATCAAGATCATATTGGCAGAATTCTGATCTATCTAATAGATGTTCACAACCACCTGAGTATGTTGTATCTCTTAAAGTCTTTCATAGCGAACCGTTTCTTAACACCAAGTCATTACACTTTGTAATGATAAGAGACGTTTCCTAGAACCAGTATGTAACCCACATACAATGATAGCATATAACAACGATACTCCCACTGGCTTTGACACCGTTATATGACTCTTTCGGACTATTCACAAAATCCAGAACTTATGGCACATGTTGCGAAACCGAAATCCAAACCTTTCCGACATATTAAAGGAAATCTTTCAGGCTATTCACAAAATCCAAACCTTTTGGCCTATTTTGAGAATCTGAATATCCTTTCTTGCGAGATGCCCATGGGACGAATCCCGGGGCCGTGTACCTTTTGTAATGGCATGCTCCATGTGAGTCCCTATTAGTGTGCCGGTAAACCACACACGCTCCACTAACGACTCACACTATGCCACGCAGAATCTTCTCGGATTACATCTTCTATTGAGAGTGCTTCTCTCAGAATCAGTTGCTTGACTCCAAGTGATGACTCATTCAACCAGATGTTCTGTAAGTACATTTCTATGTTCCCTTCTTTTGATGATTCAATTACTCCCACTGGTTCCTAGACCAGTTGTAAAGATCAATCAAACTGTCACATAGACTGTGTCTCGCGATAAGGTTCTCTTATTTGGCAGCAACTGGGCTCACCAATGCTTCCAGCAGTCGGATTACTTATCCGTACCATCTTTAGTGTTTTACCACTACCCGGTATATCACCCAAATCATAACTCCTTATGACGGTGACAATAACTACTGGTCAAGCGAAGAGAAGGGTATGTCAGGTTTAACAGGAATCTAATTCCTGGTCAAGTCCCAGTATTGACTAAAGGTTCTTTCACTTGGCTAATCCCTGAACTCATTCAGAATTATTCTTACTCCCACTGTTTCCTTAGAACTTGAGTTCTTTCTAAAAGTACTCTTCTTTCAAAGAATAACCAGAGTGGCCAATGAAACGACATTTCTGATTAGTTTCAGGCTTGTCATGAGATTCAGACGAATGCTACATGACCCTGGACTTTCTATGTACTAGTGGGATGATCCCAGCTTTACATTTCAGACAGTGTCAACATAACCTACTTAGTCTAAGATGTGGTCGGAATATGGCTTCTGCGGTCTGACTGGTTGAATATTCAATTCATTGAAATATTAGTCGGAAATGTATCCAGTGTATCTTATACACCGAGGATCAAAACTATTTCGATCAATGCTCCATTATCTTCCCTAAGACACATTATAACCATTAGTGTTCTTGGAAGAGCATAAACTGTGAAACATTTTCTCAGTCTATGTTGTTACTCAGGTTCTGTTGATCTTATGCTTCCTTTGAAATCTTTGAACACTTCAAGGTTCAAATCAATCGCTTATTCCGATAAACGAAGCCATATTTGTCAAACCATTTGGCAAATATTTTGAAGCATAACTAATCGTGTTCTGTTCGAAGATTCGAGCAATACACAGTAGCTTATGTGTCTGTCGCTCAAAATCTTAATACTTTTACATCTCCATGTAAATTTATGACTTTGTTAATATTGTTCAAGACATGCAATCATCACCTGACTCCAAGTCAACTGATTCCAAAATCCTATCCATTGGATCTTTGGCGATTCCTTTCTTGCCACAATTAATTTTATTAAGCACTCAATTCATCATGTGACTCTAAGTCAAATGATTCCAAAGTCCTGTCCAACTGGACCTTTGGTTGAAGTGATTCTCATAAAGAACACAATTTACAAATCCAATCCCATTGGATGTATCAACATTCAAGTTATTACTATTTATGCCATTAACACATTCACACAACATTTCGAGGATAATTAAAACAATCAAAAGAAAATCAACATTTTATTAAAACCACAAAAACCCTCGAACAATGTACTATGTGAAAACAATGTCGTTTGCATCTAATAATCTAATAACAAGATTGTAATATCTGACTAAACTTCAAAACTGCATGAGCTGGAGATCCAATCCAAAAAGTGCTCCTATGCGTCAAAGTCCTGTACCCTACTGATTCCCTGCATACAAACCAAACGTGACTATCACATTATGTATCAAGGAATTATGGGTCAGGAGTTTCGAAGTTTTTAGATAAACCTGAGTTTCTAAAGATTTTACTTTGGAGCATTTTCCAATCTTTCCGTGACTGTATCCGATCCTATGGATTCCCAGTTTAAGGCATCTCAGAACATGTCCAGACGATCTGGAACGTTTCTTGCTGCGTCTCTTCACTGGACTCAATCCAGAAGTAGTCGATCCAGTGGAGCAATGCCTGTCCACGAGTGACTCGTATAGGGTCAACAGAGAACGCATTTCCACAAAAGTCTTTTTCCGGTCTTCCTTTCTATACGTCTGAATGAACGGATCGTACCTATTAGTCAGCGAATCAAGGAGGATCTTAACATTCATTTCCTGACTAATTGGATGACCAAGTTTGTACAATTCGCCTATGTATCTCTCAATCTTGAGAACATGCGAATCGATGCTACTTCCTTCTTTTAGCTTGCACTCTGCAAGTCTTTTGAAGATCCTAGCTCGTTCCTCTTCAACTGGTTCTTGGAACCTTTCCTCAACCAGTTGTATTAACTCATACGGCCCTAGGGATCCAAAATCCCTGCGGAACTCGGGCTCAATGGTCAATAGCATGAGGTCACGAACTTCCTCGGATTCATCAAATAATGGGTCATGCTCATCATAAAGACCTTTTGTGATGACATGTTTTGGTGGAACTGGAATCGGATACTCAATGAGGTGTAGCCTGCCAGCAATAACAAGAACCATTCTCCAATTGCGAAGCCATTCCACATAGTTAAGGCTAGTTAGCCTTTCCATATTTAGCAGGCGCTTTCTGATGCCCTCAGAAATGGGTGAAGGAGGAGGATGATGAGAATAGACACTCGATTCAGACATCTATAAAAGGAAACAGAATTTATTAGTTTAATTAATCCTTTTAAATAATTACCCAATTTATTATTTAACAAGGCTAGGACCCAAAATACCCCAACTATGCTGTGAAGAGGGATGCCGTAATCACAACACAGTGGTCATTAAGGTAGATAACTTTTATCAATTTCAGTCTTATGAAATTCCTAGATCTGTGAGATTCATTAAACTGTTCAATGGCATGTTTAATCTCGGATATGCCCCACCGTTTGTGACTGGGATGCCGAGGATCACAAACCGGGTGTGAATAACCATGCAAATTAGATTAGTACTCTCGGGGTCCATTATCATCTCAAATTGATGTGCCGGTTAACCACATACGCTCCATCAACGATGATAACACCCGAGAAACCCATTGCCATTCTTTATGAACCCCCATTGGTGTGCCGGTAACCCACACACGCTCCACCAACGTTTCATAAAGTGCAATGTGCAATTTCATGGGTTAGCATCAAATTCACATTTTTTTCTAAAGTAACTAGATTGGGAATTCTTACACGGGTTCTAGTACTTTTATCATTATACTTTTAATGATTAAGCGGTCCTATCAAAACTGTTCGGCTAACGACCCTCCACTGATCAGGCGAGCGGTGGGTGAGAGTGAACACCCATTAGACCGCCATTTTATAGGCAGTCTCCTTATACCCACTTTATAGACTAGCTTCGTGAATGAGGCCTACTAATGATTTGACTAACCAATTTATCTTATACATACAATATTAACCTTTAATAATATATATAAGATGTATTTTAAATCTTTTAAAATATTCCTGGTTTATCTTTTAATTTCCTGAAATTTAACTATTAAATTTCAAATTAAATTAAACCTTTAATTTTATTTAATTTATCTTTTAATTAAACTATTAATTAAATTAATTAAATCTAGATATTTTAAACCTTTTAAAATATTTAGGATTTATCCTTTAATTTTTCGAAATTTAACCATTAAATTAAAATTAAATTAAATCCCTTGAATTATCTTTTAATTAAACAATTAATTAAATTAATTCAAATGTAGATAGATTTATCCAAATTAATCAAATCAATTTAAACCTATCTTAAACCCCTAATTATCGAATTCAAACAAACTGGGTTTAAGGTTATCCATTTAATTAACCAATTAAAGTTACCAAAAAATAGAAAACATCCTAAAACCCTAACCAGGAAAATCGAAAAAGAAGGAGGGAGGGGCAAGGTTTTCAAAAACCCTAAACCCCAAAATCGAAATCAGGCCCAAAAGATTTATAAACAATAAACCGTAATTAGGAAAACTATTACAGCCATTCAATAAGAAAACAACCAAATGCTCTGATACCACTGAAAGGTTTTCCGCAACCATGAACTAAATAACCTAAGTTCACATGCAACCTAGAAAAGATCTATGTTTTCTTTCTTTGAACATGTAACTAATTCCTAAAGGCCAAACAAAAATTAACTAAAAGAATAAATCAGAAAAACTAACCTTTAGTTTTAATCTCGAAGCTAAGCAGCACAAGTGTCCTGTCTCAAATGAGATCACACCCAGGGAGCCAGAGGGTGGACGAAAATTCCAGAGAGAATTATAGAATGAGCACCAATAATGAGGCCTAGGGTTCCATATTTATAGGGAAACAAGAAACCCTAGCCGTCAGCCATTTTCCGGATTATATGTACGCGCGCCGCGCCCAAAACGATTGCGCGCCGCGCGCCGCAATTCAACTATTGAATTCGTACGAATAAGTACGCGCGTCGCGGCCTTCACATTGGCGCGTCGTGCGCCTCAAATTCAACTATTGAATTTGTACGACTTTAATCCTTGACTTCCTGATTAATCTAATTAATGCCACAGAAATTAATCCAATCAATTCCTGATTAATTATTAATCAATCAATATAGTTTCTAATTAATATATTATCACTTTAATATATTAACAAACCATATCTTTTATTTCTATTGATTTATTAATCCCATAATAAACCAACCTTTCTCTCTACCGAACTTTCTACCAAACCTCCAGCTATGAGGGCAACCCAAATGGACTTTGCTTCTATTAATTATGTAAATACTAATTATTAGTCATGGCTTAGACACCTAATCCAACACATAGTTGAAGCATCTTCCAGTTGGATACCGGGTTTGTGTTTGCTGATTTGAGGGTAGAGCGAATGGTCGCTGAGTTTTTTGGTGTATGGCATGTGTCCGCCAAGTGGCCATAGCGACCACAAATCGTACAAAGGCGACACGGGCTGGTAGACATATAGTGATAGTTACAATGGTTACAGAGGGGGTCGTAATGCCATCTATGAGAAACACGCATATGGACTTGTGAGTTATTTGTAAATTAAGTTTGTAGACATTGTTGGGTAAAATGATTGTAAAACACTTGTTGGGCCATGGTTAGGAGTGTTGGGCACCTTTTGGGCTTTCCATGGGTACTAAATGTGAAGCATGTAGCAATTGCGTGGGCCCCCACAATACTAAGTTTTCACATGTTTTTCCCACTTCTAGGCCCCTTAGGGAACTTAATAGTCCAATGAGTTGGCCATTTTGGAGTGTATCCTTTCGGATACGTTTGATAAGGTCGGGTATTTTGATGGCTCAAAAGTAATGTGAATAACGCGCTTTGGCCTATAGGTTTGGGAACTCTCGTCTTTGGTCCCCATGTAAGCAAATTGGTCCCTCGGTTGATTGGGATGTATACGAATGCTTACCTAGTCAGGACTTTCAGGCTACCGGCACCTCCCCCTTCCAGTTACTACGCGTCCATTACTTTGATCCTACCCAACTAGAGTGGATGACTTTTAATTTCCTATGAGCTCTAAGGAATATATATATATGTATATAAATTTTTATTTTGAAACCATTTGAGTATGTGTGTGATTTTAAGAGAAAGAGGAGAAAATTCACAAGTGTATACACACATATAAGTGTCGGGAATAATACGTAAGCACATAAATGAGCAATTAGCACACAAAGGTATTCCTAGGATTTTCTAAGTGCGAGTTGCATGCAGTTGTGTGTGCATTTTATAAACTAGCATACGAGAAGACCCTAGAGGCTATAGACTAGGTCAAGGCAATTAACCTTATTCCCTATAGTCAAGGGCTCTGATACCAATCTGTCACACCCCGATCCTTTGCGGAATCGATCAAGGCGTGATATATTGTTCAAAGTCTCATGACAACTATGTTATAATATGATTAGATTCAATTAAGTACTAAGTATGCAAACAAGATCCACAACATACAAATACAAATCCAAATACAACAACATTTATTACATCAAATTTAAATAGTCTTGTGGGTTTCTAAGGTACACCCTACTTTTCATCAACTTCATTCTTCAAATCTGCATCATGGGTAAAACAGGTCAACTACGAGAGTTGGTGTGTAATCTAGTTTTATTAAAGAAAATCGTGAGTTTGAATAATTTGAAATTTGTTTTCTTTTGAAGTTGGCAAGAAAATGTTATCGAGATAACAGTTTATAAATCAAAAATTGATTAACAAATGATAACAACAATAATAAGTCCTCACCCTATATATATATATATATATATATATATATATATATATATATATATATATATATATATATATATATATATATATATATATATATATATATATATATATATATATAGGATGGAGCATCTAATCATCATACACACACAACCACGTGCGATCAATCACCTTAGCATCCCAAGGCGGGGTGGTCAACCCAATAGCGCTATTATTGTCCATAACGTACCTCAAGAATACGGGCATAGTAATGGAAATTAGACTAAAAATTGTAATGCACTACAAGTACATGTAGCGTAAACAAACAATAATTATACAAATAATGATTCATGTATAAATGTCCCAACAATGTTTCAATGGTGAAAAAATAATAAAATAAAGTTGGAACATATTAAAACCACATGATACACCCCAAAAGTATTAACAATTATAAAATATGGGGTAGATTACTCACATTAGTCCAATAAGGAATACGCGTGTTGTACGATAGACGGCTCGAGTCAAAATGTCGTAGAACCTAATATAATTAATAGTTTTGGCTTAGGAATCAATAAACGGGAATATAGTATTAATAAAAATAATTAGACACATATTCTTATATTAGATAAATTAACAATAATCCAAATTTTGTTTTGAATATTAATGTATTCATATATTAAATGAATTCTAAATTGAATTAATTACTTTGCTTAATTAATTTATATTTTCACTTTAGACAAGATTTTAATAATTTCTTATTGAAATAATAACTAGTCAAAATATAAGTATTTACAGATTTTATATATTATAAACAATTATTTATATGAAATAATCATTAAAAATGCATTTTTACATGCTTAGATATTTAGGAAAATGGTTTTAAATACTAAACAGTAATGAAACATTCTAAAATTATAAGAAAATTATTATTTCAAAAAATAGTAATTACTGTAAAATTTTCATATTTTTCTTAACTGCTTTAGTATTTATTTAGTATTTTAATAATTAAACTACAACAAAATTCGGGAAAACTAATAAATGATTCCCAGAAATTCTGGAAAATTAACCATAGTTTTCTAACATTATATTGAGCCTACTTTAAAGGTTTTGGATATTTTTGACTATGGGAAGTATGTATTATGTTTTTCATTATTACCTAATCAATAAAATCATAAATAATAGGAAAATATAAAGAGAAATTCATTAGACTTTTTATTTATGATTAACATGTTATATATGATATTCTGATAAGGTTTTATAATTTTTGGACATGTGTAGCTATTTATTATCAATTTATACCATTAAATCAGGAAAAATAAGCAAACATTCTTACAAAAATCTGTAAATTTTGTCATGGAGTCTTTAAAATGTTAATAAGGTGCGAAAAATATAAAATCTAGTTTTTTAACATACATAACTATATTTTGCAATTTATTTATCTACAACAAAATAAAATACAAAATAAGCATCAATCTGTAATATAAATGCATGAAACTTCATAAATCCACTTTACTCAATATATGGGTTGTTCCAAAATGTTCCCAGAATTTATTGATTGCTAAAAGTATTTTATGTGAATTATTGCCCTATTTTATTGCAATAATTATAGTAATTCAATAAAAATAAGTTATTTTCTGAAAATTTCCAGAACTTCTTATTTTATTGATGGGATCCTGAGAAAAATCAGGTTTATGCATAAAATGAGTTTTAGATAGTTTGGTGGATTTAATTTGTTTCATTCATGAATTTGAGACTTTTAACAACATACCTTGATGAATGCTTCAAGAGGGATGAAGATTTGAGTATATTGGAGTGTTCTTGGCTGAAATATGAAGATTTCTAGGAGGAATTTCGAGATTGAGAGTGAGAGAAAGAAAAGATATGGTTTGAATAATGATGAGAATAATGTGTTGGGAGAAAAATGAAAGGAATGATGATGGGAGGTGTGAGTGGGAGACAATGGGAATAAACTTTTACTTTTGGTGGTCTTCATAATTCCCCACTAACACAAGCATCTTAAGAGTTTTATAAAATTTAAGGTAGTGTTTATAAAAATAGAGTTTTATAAAAAAATAGGTTATTATTTAATTATAACAATCTACTTTGATTTGAAGTTTAATTATAGCATTCAAGTTTGATTTTTTTAATTTAATTAGAGCATCATACTTTGATTTGATTTTAATATGATATCGTAATTTAATTTGATTATAGTTATAACGTTATACTATGCTATATTGCTATTAACGTCAATTTATATCGTAGTGTAAGGGTTTTGATCCTATTAGCGTCAAGAAATCTCGAGTAGGGTTTATTAAATTTCCAATTGGGTTGGGTTGACCCGAATCCATTTTAGGCGGATATCACAGTCTCCCCTACTTTAGGAAATTTCGTCCTGAAATTTAAGAAGATAGTACCTTAAGAGAAAAGTTGCGGGTATTTGGTACGCATTTGATCCTCACGTTCCCATGTATACTCAGGTCCACGTGCTGACTGCCACCTGACCTTGACCAGGGGAATGCGACTTCTTTTGAGTTGCTTTTCCTTTCGGTCGGCAATTTCCAAGGGTTTCTTGATAAATTGCATTGTCTCGTCGATTTGGATATCCTCGAGAGGAACATGAAGGTTCTCGTCTGCTAGACACTTCTTGAGGTTGGCTATATGAAATACTGGGTGAACTTTATTAAGCTCTATTGGTAGATCCAACTCGTAGGCTACTGGTCCGATCCTTTTCAGGATTTTGAACGGGCCTACATAGCGTGGTGCCAATTTACCCTTGCATCCAAATCGAACCACACCTTTCCATGGGGACACTTTTAACATGACCATGTCACCCACGGTAAATTCAAGCGGTTTGCGTCACTTGTCGGCGTAACTCTTTTGTCGGCTACGAGCTGCGAGAAAGTTATTGCGAATCTGAGTGATTTTGTCGGTTGTTTCCTGGATAAGCTCAGGACCAACGATTGGAGAATCCACTGTTGCGCGAATCACGTGGGACTCGCCAATTTCATGCCAGCAAATAGGAGAATCTACTGTTGCGCGAATCACGTGGGACTCTTATGTGTTGGCTTGTATAATTTTCGAACCATATAGGGACCAAGATAGAAAAATTAATTTGATTAATTTCTTAAAATCTATCTTAGATTTAATTAGTTTAATTAATTGTTAATTAAAAGATCAATTAAATCGGTTTAAAGAATTAATTTAAATTTTCGAAAAATAGTTTAAAATTTGCGAAAATTAAGAAATAATTAATTCTAAAATATTTTAATGAGATTAAAATATATCTTATATATTTATGATTAAAAGTTAATATTTATATATAAGATTAAACTGGTTAGTCTTACCGCTAGTAGGCCTCATTCACAAAACTGTCCTATAAAGAGGGTATAAGGCGACTGACTATAAAATGGCAGTCTAATGGGTATCCATTCTTACCCATCGCTCTCCTGGTCAGTCGAGTGTCGTTAGCCGAACGGGTTTGATACAACCGCTAAGCCTCTTAAAAGTATAATGCTATAATTGAAAGTACTAGAACTTTGAACAAAACCCAATCTAGTTACTTTAGGATAAAAATGTGAATTGGTGCTAATCCATGGAATTGCACATTGCACTTTGAGGAACGTTGGTGGAGCATGTGTAGTTTACCGGCACGCCAACTGGGGTCCGCAAAGACTTGCAATGGGTTTCTCGATTTTGTCATTATTAACGGAGCGTGTGTGGTTAACCGGCACGTTAATTAGAGATGGAAATCGACTTCGAGAGTACCTAGCTAATTTGCATGGTTATTCACACCCGGTTTATGATCCTCGGCATCCCAGTCACAAACAGTGGGGCACATCCGAGACTAAACATGCCATTGAACAGTTCAATGTATCTCAACAGATCTAGGAATTTCATAAGATGAAATTGATAAGTGTATTATCTACCTTAATGACCATTATGTTGTGATTACGGCATCCCTCTTCACACCATAGTTGGGGCATTTTGGGTCCTTGCCTTAATAAATAATATATTGGGTAATTATTTAAAAGGATAAATTAAACTAATAAATTCTGTTTATTGTAGATGTCTGAATCAAGTGTCTATTCCCCTCCCTCTCCTCCTTCACCCATTTCTGAGAGCATCAGAAAGCACCTGCTAAATATGGAAAGGCTGACTGGCCTCAACTGTAAAGAATGGCTTCGCAATTGGAGATTGGCTCTCGGCATTGCTGGCAAGCTACATCTCACCGAGTATCCGATCCCGGTTCCACCGAAACAAGTCATCATAAAGAGCCTTTATGATAAGCGTGACTTATTAGTTGATGAATCCGAAAAGATTCGTGACCTCATGCTATTGACCATTGACCCCGAGTTCCGCAAGGATTTTGAATCCTTGGGTCCATATGAGTTAATGCAATCGGTTGAGGAAATGTTCCGAAAACCGGTCGAAGAGGAACGAGCTAGGATCTTCAAAAGACTTGCAGAGTGTAAGTTAAAAGAAGGAAGTAGCATCGATTCGCATGTTCTTCAGATTGAAGCTAACATAGGCAAATTGTACAAGCTTGGTTATTCCATGAGTCAGGAGTCGAGTGTTAACACTCTACTCACTTCACTGACCAGTAAGTACGATCTGTTCATTCAGACGTATAGAAAGGAAGACCAGAAAAAGAACTTAATGGAAATGCGTCCACTGTTGACTTTATACGAGTCACTCTTGGACAGGCATAGCTCCAATGGTTCAGCTACTTCTGGATTAAGTTCAGTGAAAAGATGCAGCAAGAAACGATCCAGATCGTCTGGACATGTCTTAAACTGGGAATCCACAAAATCGGATACAGTCGCGGAAAGATTGGATGACGCTCCAAGGTCAAAATCTTTTGAAAGCTCAGGTATATCTAAAAACCTCAAAACTCATGTTCCATAATTCCTTGATGCATAATGTGATAGTCACATTTTTGGTTTGTATGCAGGGAATCAGTAGGGTACGGGACATTGGCGCATAGGAGCACATTTGGATTGGATTTCCGGCTCATGCAGTTTTGAAGTTTAGTTAGATATTGAAATATTGTTATTAGCTTTTAGATGCGTAAGACATTGTCTATCATATAGTACATTGTTCAAGGATTTTGTTTTCGTTTAATTTCTTTTAACATCTGTTGTTTGAAATTATCCTTGAAATGTTGTATGATTCTGTTCAATGCATTATTGATGATAACTTGAATATTGAATGCATCCAAAGTGTTTGGATCTTAGGAATTGTGTCTATTATGATTGTTAAGATAGACATTACAAGAATCAATTCAACCAAAGGTCCAGTTGGACAGGACTTTGGAATCATTTGACTTAGAGTCTCATGATGAATTGAGTTCTTAATGTGTCAAGAAATGAATCAACCAAAGATCCAGTTGGACAGGATTTTGGAATCATATGACTTAGAGTCAGATGATGATTAAGTTCTTTATAAAGCACAAATGGCAAGAAATGAATCACCCAAAGATCCAGAGGATAGGATTTTGGAATCAGTTAACTTGGAGTCAACTGAAGATTGCAAGTCTTGACCAGCATTAACAAAGTCATAAGTTTACATAGATATGTAAAGGACGTTGAGATTAGGAGCAACGAACACATCAGTTGCTCGAATCTTCAAATAAAACACAATAGTTTGTACTTCGTGATATTTGTCATTCAGAATGACGAATATGGCTACGCTTATCAGAATAAGCGATTGAATTGAAACCTTGAACAGTTCAAGGACTTCAAAGGAAGTACGAGATCTACAGAACCTGAATGACAACTTAAACTGGGAATTCATTCTCTTCCAAGAACATTAATAGTTGTAATGTGTCCTAGGGAAGATAATGGAGCATTGGTCGAAACAGTTCGATCCTCGATGTATGAGATACATTGCCAATTAGTTTCCTGTAAATTAAACACTAAACCGGTCAGACCATATAAACCATATTCCAACCACATCTTCGACTAAGTAGGCTTTGCAGACAATGCCTGAAATGTAAAGCTGGGATTGTCCCACTTGTACATTAAAGGTCCAGGGTCTTGTAATGTTCGTCCGAACCTCATGACTGGCCTGAACCTAATCAGAAATGTAATTTCACTGGCTATCCCGCTGTACCTGGAAAAGAAAGAGCTCTTTTAGAAAGAACTCATATTCTAAGGAGACAGTGGGAGTTGGGACAGTCCTGAATGAGTTCAGGATTAGCCAAGTAAAATAACCTTTAGTCATCACTAGGCTTAGAGCAGAAATCAGATTTTTGTTTTAATTCTGACATTATCTTCTCTTGACCAGTAGTACTGATCACCATCATAAGTAGTTATGATCAGGGTGACATACCAATTAGTGGTAAAACACTATAGTTGGTACGAATTTTCAATCCGACTACTTGGAAGCATTGGTGAGCCTGGTTGTTGCCAATTAATAGAACCTTAGGACGAGATACAGTCTATGTGACGGTTTGATTGATTTTACACCTGGTCTAAAAACCAGTGGGAGTAATTGAATCATCAAACAAAAGCAGCATGGACAGAAACGTACCTTCAAAACATCTGGTTGAGTGAGACGATACTCAGAGTCAAGTAATTGACTCCGAGAGAAGCACTCTCAATAGAAGATGAAATCCGAAAGGATACTGCATATTGTAAGTCGTTAGTGGAGCGCGTGTGGATCACCGGCACACTAATAGGGACTCACAAAGAATATGCCAGTATAAAGGTACATGGGCCCGGGATTTCCCCGCGGGCATCTCACAAGAAAGGATATTCATATTCTCAAAATATGCCAAAGGATTGGATTTTGAAAAAGGGCTGAAAGATATCCATTAAGATGTCAGAAAGGTTTGGATTCTCAAAATGTGCCAAAGGTTCTGGATTTTGTGAATAGTCCATCACCGTGTCAAAGCCAGTGGGAGTGTCGCTGTTATCAATTATCTCCATATGTGTGTTACATAATGTTTCTAGGAAACGTCTCTTTTCATTACAAAGTGTAATGACTTGGTGTTAAGAGACGGATCGCTATGAAAGACTTAATAAAGATACGGCATGCTCGGGTGGTTATAAATGTCTATGAGATAGATCGAAACTCTACAAAAATGATCTTGATGAGACTCAAGATGCATTGCCCTAGGAAATAGTTTCCTGTCATTGCAAAGTGTGATGATTTGGCATGAGAGATATAAAAGGTGCAACATACTCACATAATCCACTGACATATATCAGATAAATGTCGTCATCAGTATAGACCTGGCCATAGTAAGCATGATCTTGATAAGATTCAAGATGCATGGAAAAGAGTCTCCGAAAGGAAATAGTTGTTGAAAAATCATGACACAAGGATTATAAGTAATCCTTAGATTCCAAAAGAGTTTGGAATAGGACTGGATCGAATCCAACAAGTTTCTTGGATCGATCAGAAGTGTCATGAACATGTCTTGATGACTTAATGCTCAGAGCATAGTGAGTCAGATTCAGGATATGACCTGGCTGGGAATACATAATGGATTTTGTACATATGTGAGAAATCATTGGAAAATGATTAGGGGTGAATGTTGATAACAATTTGAAAAGAGTTTTAAAATAAGGACTTAATGATTAAAGAATTTCGTTGGCATTCCGATGGAGCGCGTGTGGCTCACCGGCACATCGTAACACCTCGAAATAGTCTTAGGGTGCAGTCATGTGGACTAAAGATCCCGAGAACCATGGAAAGTCACAGTACATAGAATGGAGTTATTAGTGAGAATGACGGTATGACCAAAATTGAAATATCATCGGAAGGATGTCCGATCGGATGAAGTGTATTAGTGTATAACATTTGAATACATAGAAAGAGTGAAATGTCAAGTAGACATAGATACATAACACGAATTAAATAGTTTAAAAGGAATCTAGAAACCGATAATAGTTTTATGTAAAATCCGACTTGGTGATTACCTCGTGGAGACTTGGTAATTAGGCAAGAGTAGCCACCAGTCAGATTTTATGTTTCAATTTTGCATGTTTCACTTCCCGAATAATTTGATTATTCAAAAGTCCACAGTTGCTCATACTTTTCGGGAGTAAGTATGAACGAAGACTGTCGTGAATTGGTTTATAGATTGTCTAAGGAGTTAGACGTTGCAGTAAGACTGCTACAACATTCATGAGTGCTTAGAAATAGAGATTTGAGTATTGGATAAACCCGCGCTCAATAGATTGCTTCATGGATTACATCACGAGCAATGTTGAGACGATAATATCTTATGATCTTAAAGCGGAGACATATGAGTTGACATTTTCAAGTCGGTTGTGCAATGATAATACGTAAACGCATCGGTAACTCGATGTTATAAAACGCATTGTTGTGTACGATTTGATAAGTAAAAGACACAAGCATATGAGTCGAAGCTTATTCGTTCCTTGACCCTGGTGGGAAACAGATATATGTAGGCCGCTCGATGATTTTGAAGTTGACTAAAGTGCTGGCCAGCCTGGACTAAATTGATGTGTTCAATTAGAAGTCCGAAAGTCATAAGCATAATCGGAAATCGGGAAACAGAGTATCGGACAGAGATTGATCTCAATCCATTTCTCGTGTCTGAAAATATCTTGTTGGACGAAGGGTCATATGATCACTTATCTATGGACAGAACTGACAGGGTCAGAGTTCGGCAGCAGTTTCTTGGAAGCTGCAGGTTGTTTATTATCAGAAGATAAATTAAATTCATAGACTTATCCAAGTGGGAGACTGTTGGATTAGGTGTCTAAGCCATGACTTTATATTTATATTTATCTTGTTAATTGAAGCAAAGTCTATTTGGGTTGCCCTCATAGCTGGAGGTTAGGATAGAGTTCAGTAGAGTAAAAGGTTGATTTATTAATTGTTTAATAAATCAATGGAATTAATTAAATATTTTATTAATATATTTAAGTGTTAATATATTAATTAGAAACTATAATAATTAATTAAGATTTAATCTAAGAATTAACTGGATTTAATTCAATGATTAAATTAATTAATTAAAAGTGCAGGGACTGGTTTGTATTTATTTAATAGTTGAATAAATAATTGGCCAGTGGACAGGGGCCAAAAGTGGCGCCACCATGGAAAGATTCCATGGTTGGTGAAACCCTATTAGGGTTTAGAAAAGGCTTGGTCCATTTAGTCAGCAAGCTTGCCCATTTGGAGGCTCCTTAGGGTTTCAGCTGTAACCCTTGGAGGCTATAAAAGGAGGCACCTGGCCACCCTAAAACCTGTGCCATTTTCACTAAGAAAAGTCTGCTGGAATGTCTTCTCCATTGCTTGGGTGTGACACCATTTGAGGCAGGACATTTATGCTGCTAGCTTCAAGGATCATAAGATCAAAAGGTTGGTTTTCTCAGTTTTGATCTTTAGAATTAATTGTTTCCTTTAGGTTTTAGTTTATTATATTCATAGAATAAAACATAGATCTTTCTAGGGTTGCATGTGAACCATAAGAGATTATTTGTTCATTGTTTGCTAGAAAACCCTTCATAAATGACTTGTCATTTTTATCTCCATCCATTCTTATATCAGTGAACATAAGGCATGCATAAAATCATTCTCATATATGTCCAATATTGGTTTATTGATCTATGAATATGAATAAGATCATCAAACTTTTCTAGGTGTGGCCATACACTCTAGTCTATTTAATTCATCAAGAGGCCCGATCGATATCACACTCCAAAAATTATACGAACAAATCACAGTGTCGTCTACATGCATTCATTGCCAATTTTCACATTACATCAAAAAGTAGCCTTTATAAGAACCTTTTCATGATATTGATATGCTTGCTTATAAGCCACCAATACATCAGGTCTAAGGATATTAGAACTCAACCCATTTTCAAGATTCACTTAGTGACAACAATCTAGGGAGTGACATTTTGATATGAGCCTTTTTTATATTGACAAATAATAAATACATATGAATATGGCTCTTTTCCACTATGTATTTATCTCTAGGAAATTCACCAATCGTTCACATTAGTCTTAATTTATAATTCCTTTTATAACAAGACTGAATATGGTGATTAAGAATAGTTAACAACTATTGACGGATTAAATCATGCTAATATAGATCACAACACCACGTCTTTGATAAAAACAGTCATGCTTATTAGATTTATTCATAACTGAAAACATAATTGCTTAATATTCAAATATCCAAATAGTAAAACTATTAATCGATAGGAATCAGATTCTCATATAACAAAGTCTACGACCACTATTAGAAACATTCTATAAGCGAGTCATGGTCTTATTCTACAGAGCAACCATTTCATCTATATAAAATTTTAGGAACCACTAACTTCAATTGTACTGATCACATCAAGAAACTAGAAGTGAAAAGGTGTTGAATGATAAGATTCATTCCTTTATGCAAGTATTTAAATACAATGTCAACATATATCATTGTTGTCAATTCAGTGTTGTATACTATGCCGAGTAAAGTAACGAATATACCAATTTCATGTAGTTTTTGAAACTAGGCATATTTAAAATTATTCTACAAGCTGCACCATAGTACTCTGTCATGAATAGTTCCAGTTTAATCGTGCTTCATAAAATATAAAATACATGGTGCAACTGCTTTACTTAAGGATCATATTAATTGTTTTAGAAGTTTACGTCAGTGTAACTTTTCGCAGAGATTTCACCAGAAAGGGATATATAGAAACTGATAATAGGAATATTCTTCATAATAACCTAATTTCATATACCCATGATATTTATTTAATTATTCATGTCCCATTCATACTAGATATCAGATTTGATACGCAGCATGCCATTTGTAGTGGACTTAATGGCGGGATTTAAGAGATCCTTATAGCTCATCAAATATCGTATGGTATTGGGGGTTTCTCAATCTTAATAGCATGTCATATTAACATAAACCTAAACTTAGAGTAATATATCTTGAACCTATTTCAAGATTCGTTGATGCTTTGCACTTTTTACTGGAAGAATCTCTACTGCGTGGATCTATCCCAATAGGACCTGATTCTGTAATGTATTCCTTGAATCTTATTATAACAAGACATTTTACTAACATACCAAAAGGTTAACAATCACTACATATAATTGTTATGTCTACTACATACTAGATTAGGTTGATAATAATGCTCTCTCTAACTCTAATGAAAACCAAGAAATTACTTTTATTGTGATCAAGATCAACCGATATAATTCTTTCACAAGTAAATTTCCATGTTTTAGATGCTTTTTTCATGTGAAGTTTGTCCATTATTAACATACTTGGATTTGATAGTCATTTTGGTTTACATCCTCTCTTAAGTGACCATTCAAGAATGTTTTCTAAAATCCGTCTTCTTGTGTATGAAATATTAATTATACAGATATGACAATATACATCTTAATGGATTTATTTCTTGTTATGTGAGAGGAAAATTTTCCACAAAGTATAAACTTTAGGTAATGGGTCGATCCGAATCGATCAAAGAAGCATGTAATTTTATTGTTGATGTTAATATTTTTCTTGAAAAAGATCTATCGTATCATAATAGCTCCATTGTTAAAGAAAACAAAATGAGTTATTGACTTTAATTGATTTAAATCACTACAATTATGCATTCATAGTTCTAAAGCATATATCATAGTCTGAATCTTATGAAGCTTCTTTATGATAGATAGGTCTACCAAAAAACATTCAACTTAAATTCACAGAATAAGCACAAGTACTCTACATATCTTAGAGAGAGTAAGGAATCTCATTAATAATTGTGAATGTTTGGTGGTTTTCTATTATGCTACTACAAAGTTGTGCAAGGGCTCAACATGTTGTGCTACTACAAAGTTGTGCAATGGACAACCAATGATTTATAATCATAAAATGGAAATATGCTACAATCATAATACTGGTTCCAAAATAAAAAAATGTTCCAATATATAGGAAACAATATATTAATTTTAAATTATAAAGATAAACTCGGTGATCCAACTCGGAACTCCCAAGTAATCATCACCTTCCATCAACTTTTCTTCGTTCATGCACATAGCAACATGTGTTAGTATCTTACACCCAAGAATTTTGAAAGTTACATCCTATCATATAGATATACTTAACTTGTTGGTTCACCAACCTTTCCTTTCTTCCCTTCTTCCAGATATGTGAGATAGTTCCTCTTCCAATGCCCTTTCTTTCCTAAGTGGTAGCAATTGACATCCTTTACAACGAGGTCTTTTTTCCTGAGTTGATCAGCAACCTTATAGGCAACTCCTTTGACTTTGCCTCTTACCCCTTCCATGATGCTTACCTTTTAAGTGCTCTTCCTTGATCATGAACCTATAGGAAGGCTTAGGAAGGTTATCAGTTGTATTTCTATACAATTACACAATTCATTTCCCATGCTAAGATCTAATTAGGGCTCCAGTTAAATCGTCTAACTTCGAACATGTGAATTTTTTATCTAGGCCTAATAAAGGCCCAAAAATTCACATTGGGTGGTAAATGGTTATGTCTAACCATGGCGAACTTGTACCTACAAGTTGTTTCAATTTTTGTATGGTAAGATATAAATTTAGGGGTTTTATTAAATTTTGTATAATCTCTGTTTTCTAAATATTAAGTTGTATTACAGATATATTGCATGCATATAAAAACATTCGTCAACACCACCCGTTTAAAACAATTTTGCAATGAGAATTTCTAATTACAATTTTTGAAGTTCACCAAGTTTTAACCAAAGTAAACTTTAGTTCTATGCTTTTCATATGTTTCATAAACAACCACGATAATAAAAGCATAAAATAAAATAACACACAATTATAATCAAAATTAAGTAATATGTAATACCTCTCACTTAGGCATTTTGATTACAATTTATAATAAAAGTTCAAATAATAATGTTGCGGAAAATAGGTCTTAAAGTCCCAAACAAAGTATTGTTCAGGCGAGGTAGTTATAGTCAATTCAAACCAGGCTTAAGTAAAGTACATGGTATTACATGCATGAAATCTTTTAAATATCATTGTTATATCCAATAATCCATATCATGCCTACCGAATCTGAATACATGTCAAAATAAAATTATTAGGCTTAAAAGCCTAGTGAGTAAACTTAAGGTCAACTATTCAACGGTAGAGGGTGATTGTGATCATCTAATCCTAAATTCAAATCGAAACATCACAAAGATCATGAGGATCAAGTTGGGGAAATATCTCAAAAAAATTGTATATGATACAAATAAAGTATAATTTAACAATGTAAGTATGCAATGTACGTGCAACTACTCCCAAACCCGCATAGATCTCAAAGTCCAACTCACAAAGATAGCTAAAGTTTCAGGACTATGTAAGGTTAGCACAAAGTACAAAGCACAACTCACAAATCTCATATCCTATGGCCCTATGCGAATTCCACATTCCCATACCCTTTTTGAACACACGCAAAAATATGCATTCTTATATCAATCCAAAGCTAGGTTCTAAAGAGCCACCCTTAAGAACCACCCAAGGGCTTGCAAGTCACATCTGCATGCGAGGCTTATCTAGAAAGCCATCACCTCAAATTAAATATAACAAAGTTATACCATAGTAGATATCTATGATCGACACACCGAGTCTCAACCTATCCTAGATTGATTCATAATTTCCTAATTAAGATCAAATGCAATATCTAAAAGTTGTCCCTATTCGTATAAAACAAATCTCAATCCAAATTTATTTGTAATAAAAGTCAAATCAAAATCATTTACATGAACACATAAAGATATTTATAGTAAGAACATACCATATGTATATGATGCTTATATAGAAAGAAAAACCTTAACAAATCACCAAAATATTATGGCATGTACTCTAGGGTAATACTCACCTAAAGCAATAACATAAATATCGTGAACTTACAAGGTTGTGTGGTTGTCTTGAATCACATCATGTCAGGTATAATTGGGCCAACACCATCCTAATTGCATCTTAACTCACTAATTAATGTTCTTAATCTCAAAAACATCATTTTATTCTTTTCATATCAACTCTAAGACAATAGGAAAACATAGGATACGACTAGACTTGATTTAGACTTCAAATACAAAAGTTTCAAAATCTTAGTGATCCTTACACTAGGCTTACACAGCTCGCATGAAATAATAAAGGACTTTCACCCGGTATATGTGAATACTATAGTTCACAAGTGTGCCAACTAAAATTTAATATAAGATAATCAACACAAATAAGTATATTTGATATTCACAGGTTTAAAGCTTACATGTATTACTTATGTTATGCAAGGGCAAAATGGTCAAAGAAGGAAAAATATGGAAACTTATATGTTAAGACCTTTTATTAAGTCATAATTAAGTGTTATTTCATTTAGAAAATTTTTTAAAGACATGAGGGCAAAAATGGAAATGTGGGAACAAAAATGGAGAAAATATCTGACAATCTTTAAAAATTAATATCTCAAAATATAAAAGGAATTGGAAAAAGGGCATCAAGGAACTTTTGCAATATTTGAAGTAACAAGAATATAGGAAAATAATTAGGGTCATTTGGAAGTATAACAACGAAGTTATGGAGGTTTCAAATTGGCAAAAAAAATGACAAAATTAGCCAAGTACCCATGTTTGAGGGCCTATATTTAAACTTATGGATATATTCAGACTTAAGTCAGGGAAGAGGGGTTGTAAATCTCATTCTCACCTTTCTAAAGATATAAATTTTGTAAAAATCGGATGTCATATGAAGAAGTTATGACAGTCCAAAATTTAGGGAAATCTGGTGCAAAAGTTAGCATATTCTCTAAGACATGGAACTAAGGGGCATTTTTGGAATTTTACCACTATTTGACTAAGTCAAAATCAGATCTCTCCTTAGTCCTGTTTTTGGTCTAGTATGCTTCTAATTTTTTTCAAAATAGAGATTAGGGAAAAGAATTAGGGACGAGATCCAACACACACACACATATCTCATCGATGTGTGTGTACGTGTTTAATATTTTCAGCGAGAAAGGGGCATAAACGACGAGGGATAAGGAGACCGAGGGGAAAGCTGAAGCAGCGGCAGTAGGAGGCTGCTGGGCGGAATCTGGCAACGACAGCAGTCGTCGAAGTTGTTGGCGTTGCCTCGGTGGCCAGCGACGGCAAGGGAGGGGAGAAGAAGTTTTCCTTAGTCCGATTTCGATCTTGAACCAACGTTAATTTCAGATTTTGAAGCCTTGATAAATTTTGGTTGAAAGGTCTAAACTAATTTTATGAACCCTAGATTAGCATATATGAAATTGCATGTTGGAATTGGACATGGATTTTTGATTTCTATCACTGTTATGGGTTTAAAAACACATAAGGGATGCAAGTTTTGGATATTAACTTGAAATCTATGAATGCATGACTAGTAAAAAGATTGAGAAGATGAAGAATTTTTTTTGTATGACACTTGTGTTTGGATTTATGACAAACATATTATGTTTTGGAGTTAAAGATACTAAAAGCTAGATGTAGTAAAGTTTTGATGCATATTGGTGCTAGAAAAGTTACAAATTGGTCTAAAGTAAGTGTTTTGCGATTAGAATGGTGTTTGTATCATGTGAAGTATAGATACATCAAGATGTAAATCATGAATCTTAAATTGTAAAAGACAATGAATAATCCATTTGGTTTCCTTGATTTGGTCAAACTTGACCATAAAATAGGGTTTATGCAAGCATGTTGATGTTGGTATATTTGGACATTAATACATACTAGATGCAAGTTGGAAGTTTGTGATTTGCCTTAATGGTATAAAAATTGTGAAAATACTATTTAAAGTAATACTCTTGTAAATAATGAAATGAGTAAAAGAATAGAACTTGAGTGACTAATACTTGTGGTAAAAAGGACGAAATTGGTAATTCCCCTGACATATTAAAAAAAAGGAACGGTAGCATATGTTCCAATGCTTAATTGGACAAAATTTGGTAATTAGGATGGAATTGTGCATTCCATCCTTATGGGATAAGTTTACTTTATGCAATGATAGCAGGAAAGAAAACATATAATTAGATCAGTTGAAATTTAGAAAGTGTTGGGAACATATTGGTGTCATGTGTATGGAAAAATATCATATTTCACAACGGTTTCTCATTTTAGAAACTTTCTTGATTAGAATTTACCAAAATGACACTAACGAGTAAATTGAATGATGTTTTGATATCTGCATGTTGAAATGAGCTTATAAAGAAGTAAGAAATTTTAATATTGCTAAAATAACCTTGTAGAAATATAAAAACACCATAATTAGTCAAAGTAGGACAAAAGGGGGTAAAAGTGTCCAAAATGACTATTATACTTTAAGAACCACACTTAACACTTGTAATGGAATTAAATAATGGTTGGAAAGAGTTCATGAATGATTAGAAATATATTATGTGTTTAGTTGTATATTATGTTCTAACCTCTTAATAAATCAATAGAGGTTGGAGGATGTTTGGAAGAAAGAAAAGTTAAGATCTAGTGTATTAGTGTAGCTAGACATACCTAGCTACTGAGGTGAGTACATGTAGACTTTTCATTGGATACATAACAAACAAGAATTCTTTAAATTATCATGTTTTCAATGCCGAATGATTTTGATTATAAAAAGCTTTGTTTTACATAAGTTCATAAGTATGCTCCTAAGTTATAATTTTAAAAAAATTGGCATGCTAGTTATATATAATGAATTTCATCAATGTTGTTGAATGATCTATGTGATTGTTGGTAAATTTCTTATTAAAGTGTGAAGTTTTGATCTTTTACCCATTGACAACGCCTAGTGATATTACATATTTTAGTCGTTGTTGAGCCCTATTCTTAGTGAAATTATATCATATATATCGTGGTATTCTCACTTTTCGTGCCAGTACTTGTTTGGAAGAAAATAATGAAAACAGAGACCAAAAGCGTACAAATTGGAGGAAGTTTGGAGAAGAAGGAAAAATCAGGAAAATACGTATGCGCGCTGCGGGAATCAAGAAGGCGCGACGCGGATACAAGGTGGTTGTAACATCCGTGTTTTGGGCCTAGGAGTTTTGGGCTTAAACCTACAAATAAAATTTATTTTGAAAATAAATAAAACAAATTAATAACTAAATTTAATATCTTGTTATATTTTATATGGTGAATAAATGAGCCAAATATAGTTTTAAAATCAAATTATAACCAAATGTGAGGAATTTTGTCATAAGGACTAAAAGTGTCAATTTGGCCAAACTTACCCTAAGTAAATTTGACTAGTCATGGATTTAGAAAAATTAGAAGATATATTAAAAAAATTGAGGTGGAGTTTAAATTAGGTCTAATAATTCCTTGAATTTCATTAAGGACCTAGATTGTGAAGAATTTTAGTGTAAGGGACCATTTGTGTCAATTTGGGAAACTAAGGGTTAGTGTTGACCTAGAGAATGACTCAAGTGAAATAAATAATTATATTTGGGGCATGTTTATGAATTTGGAGACTTCTAATGAGAATAATGAGTTTTGGGGTGTTGGGTGAAGAAGGACCAAACTAGTGGGACTATTGTTGCAATTTCTTGAAAGATGACTTGTTTTTATGGGGGTTTCCCCCATTTCAGCAAAAACACGATTTAGAGAGATAGAGACGGAGAGAGTGGCGATTTTGAGAGATCATGGGGGATAAGATGCTAGAATTTGAAGATTGATCAAAGTTCTTGAAGATTCCAAGCAATCTAAGGTATAAACCCACCTTTCTAGCTTTAAATTTCGAGTTTGGGTTTGGGGTTTGGACCCAATCCGAGTTTTATGATGGGATGAGGTTCTTCCTATGATTCCCCAATGTTTATTTGATGTTTCTAAGTTGTTTGGATCAACATCCAATCCATGGATGATTTAGATCCTTAGATTTGATTGAATTTGGTGTTATGAACCCTAGATTTTGGGGATTTGATGAATTATTGAGGAATCTAGAAATTGATGGATGTTTATGGTGGATTTGGATGAGGGGATTCATTTCTAATGATTCCCTATGGATTCCAACCTTTGATTTGTAGTCTTAAACCATGAATCACTAGAAAATGAGAATTGGGTGTTGAAATGGGTTTTATTCATGTAGATGATGATTGGATCTCTTGTTTAATGGATGGATGAATGAGTTTAATGTATCAATTTGGATGTATAAATGGAGTGAGGATCATTTCCTAATGATTCCATGGAATGGAAGAAGGAATCTCCACTTGTAATCATCAATTGTAAGAATGGAATTGGGTATCCCATGGTTTAAGCTTATAGAGTGAAGTTGTGATCATGGCATGTAATTGATCCATTTGAAATGGTTTTGAATAGTTTAATTGAGTCTAATGATGTGTATTTTGAGAAGGAATAATGTCCTTTTGATGTCCATGAGTTTTGGGAAGAATCGGAACTTGAATCGGGTCAAAAATGAGTGAAAATGACCAAAATCGGAGCTGCACCTGGGCATTACACGACCCGTGCTGTATAAGCACGACCCGTGTTGTCCTTACAGTGAGTTAAACGACCCGTGTAACCATTTACACGACCCGTGTTAGTCTCTGTCCGGATTTTGGGCACTTTTTGGGTTTTGAGCTTTACGGTTTGGGCTTTGGGTCCTTGTTTTAATGCCAATCTTTGGGGATGTTTTAATTAAGATTTTCCTTATATTAAAGGGTCAAGGACTTCATTTTTTATGATGGATGATTGTTCCTTCTTAGTTCTAAAGAAGTAATTATAGTGTGACTTTTAGATGAATCGAGTATGATATCTTCCGTTCTTGTATTGTAGGAAAGGGATATGTTGTAGTGACTTGGAAGTAAGACTAAGGACTTGAGCTAACACTCAATTAAGAGGATGTGATGGATGAGATGATGTCTAGGAGCGCCTTCAGATGCTTCAACCTTGTACGGAGTTAGTGTTGACTCGTCAGTTGACCTTGGGTGAGTTTACCGGGAGTACACATCCCAACTAATATCTTTTGTGTGTGTTATCAAATACTTTTCATGCATAATATTGTGTTATATGATTACTACTTGTGCATTGCATGAAAATGTGTTTCTAAAGATGTTTTCAAATGAAGATTATGATGATGTTTTGAAAGATGTTTTGAGCATTCTATTTGTGCATCACATTGCATATAGGATGGGATTGACCGAGTGAACCTTATGACGAAGATGAAATGATTGTCCGGGATTTAGGGAAATCATGATTGTCCCGGATTTAGGGAAATCACGGGTTAATACCCAAACGAGTTGTTGTCCCGGATTTAGGGAAATCGTTCCCGACAATAGGGAACCGCATGAGGGACTTGCTAACCCTCATGGGGCTAGTGTGATGGCCACTAGTCCTAGTTTTGCCTATACGGGGATCGAGTGGCATGCTTCGTGCGTGTCATTCGTGAACTTAGGTAGGTGCCATTGAGGTGAGTTGGACTTTATGAGATGGACGTGGGTTTGGGATAGTTGCATCATGCATTACATTTGCATATCATAACTATCTATTTTAAGTAAATCTTTATGATGTTTTAAGTAACTTTTGAAGTGTGTTTAAAATCTATTTTTGGGGGTTTGTCCCGAGTGTGGTAGTTCACTACCCACTCAAAATGGGTCAACCTCGGGTAAACTCACTAGGCATTTCAATTGCCTAACTTATTTTGATGTGTACTCAGGTTGAGGAGTTTAGATGACTTAGAAGAGTTGGATGTTTAGAAGGCCACGTTTTGTGTGGTATCATTTGAGCTATGTAATGGTATTTGAATTGTTACAACCTCGCTATTTTATAAACTAAAATGTTTTAATCTAAAATGGGACCAAACGATGTCTTCCGTAACTTAACCTTAAATTATTTCTCATTAAACCCCATGTGTTTTTTTAAAATGGCTTTTGAAAGAAAATGACTTATTTGAAGATGTTGAAACTAAAGTTTTCACTAAAGGATGATTTTATGGAATAATGATGATAAACCATGGGTTAAAATGACGTTTTATGAAAAGCCTTAAGCGAGGGTGTTTCAATTTGGTATCAGAGCATGAGTTTAAGTGAACTAGGTACTAGGAGTAGTGCTTAGACTTAAACTATGATGCTCTTAAGGATGTTTGACCTCTTAAGTAGTTGTCCTTTAGAACTTAGTGGTAAATGCTTGCTTGTTATTTAGTTTCTAATCATTTAATTAGTGAATTCGGTTTGGCATGGGGAATATTCTTGGCAAGGGGATGCATGCATGAGGATTCTTAAGTGGATATGAAGTGAAACCTTGAAGAATCAAGAGTACAAGGAAACATGAGGAGCAACTTTGTGTGAATGGCAACTTCTAAGGATGATAGAAGGCGAAGAAAGGGACAACTTTTATTGGATGAAGCTCGAAGAGTAGTGAGATTTATATGATGGTTGACCTTGAGGAGTCAATTAAAGGATGAAAGAGGTGTTAGAAGACTTGTGGAATGGTGGTGTCAACCTTGGACAAGCAAGGAGCATGATGAGCATGGTGTTAGCAAAGTGGATGGTAGGTGAAGACTTGGAGCTGTTGAAGAAATTCTTTGTCGTGACCCTTAAACCTTTCTTCCTTACCTTTACCTTCTTTTGAGACCCATCCGACATATTTTTGGTGTTCAAGCTGGTGACCTTGCCTTAGCTCTAGAAGACTCAGTGTATGTAAGAGTAGCATGGTTTGCGCCTTAATACCTGAACTAGAGAAACCTTAATGTAAGACCCAAGAAGGACTTAGATCATTAGATTCTTTGGTAGTTAGCAATGGCTTAGTGACCAATGGAGCCTTATGAGAATAGTGATTTACTAATTCATGTTAGGGTGAAGAGACATGGATGCATGATGAGACTAGAGGCCATAGGATCAAACCGTCAATCACCTTAGAGTATGTGAAGTAGTGAATAACCTACCATAATAAGAACTAAAGAATGAAATAAGGCCAATATTTTCAAAAGTATTGTTAAAAATTTGAGAAAATTTTTGTAAGCAGTTTTGAACAAGTATATCTTACGCAATGCAAGACTTTTATAGAAATAAATGACAAAGGAGTCATCATGAATCGGTAGGAATACCCGGGATTGACGATCTCTTTGGAATTTTGTTAATAAAGTCAATGAAAATCTATCCATAGATAAATTTGAAACTTTATTGTTTTATATAAAGTGTACGAATTCGAAAGTGTATTTTCTTTTCACAAAGGCTAATTAAAATTTTCTCATAAAGAACGATATCCTCAAAACATTTATCACAAAGTTGAGTGTTCAAATCTTTTTGTAGAGCAAGGGGTCGAGTGGAAAAAGATTCAGGTTTGAAAATTGCGTGCTTTAAAGGAAAACCTTTTTGAAAAGAAACACGAGATAAGTAATTTTTGAAGTAAAAAAAAAAATTAAAGTGAAATTTATAATACTCTGAGTTCTATAATATTTTAAAGCTAAAAACATGAATAACCTTTGAGATTTTGTAAAGGGGTACTTAATTCTTTATCGGTGATTCCGGGGACGGAATCCTTTTAAGGGGTGGATAATTGTAACATCCGTGTTTTGGGCCTAGGAGTTTTGGGCTTAAACCTACAAATAAAATTTATTTTGTAAATAAATAAAACAAATTAATAACTAAATTTAATATCTTGTTATATTTTATATGGTGAATAAATGAGCCAAATATAGTTTTAAAATCAAATTATAACCAAATGTGAGGAATTTTGTCATAAGGACTAAAAGTGTCAATTTGGCCAAACTTACCCTAAGTAAATTTGACTAGTCATGGATTTAGAAAAATTAGAAGATATATTAAAGAAATTGAGGTGGAGTTTAAATTAGGTCTAATAATTCCTTGAATTTCATTAAGGACCTAGATTGTGAAGAATTTTAGTGTAAGGGACCATTTGTGTCAATTTGGGAAACTAAGGGTTAGTGTTGACCTAGAGAATGACTCAAGTGAAATAAATAATTATATTTGGGGCATGTTTATGAATTTGGAGACTTCTAATGATAATAATGAGTTTTGGGGTGTTGGGTGAAGAAGGACCAAACTAGTGGTACTATTGTTGCAATTTCTTGAAAGATTACTTGTTTTTATGGGGGTTTCCCCCATTTCAGCAAAAACACGATTTAGAGAGATAGAGAAGGAGAGAGTGGCGATTTTGAGAGATCATGGGGGATAAGATGCTAGAATTTGAAGATTGATCAAAGTTCTTGAAGATTCCAAGCAATCTAAGGTATAAACCCACCTTTCTAGCTTTAAATTTCGAGTTTGGGTTTGGGGTTTGGACCCAATCCGAGTTTTATGATGGGATGAGGTTCTTCCTATGATTCCCCAATGTTTATTTGATGTTTCTAAGTTGTTTGGATCAACATCCAATCCATGGATGATTTAGATCCTTAGATTTGATTGAATTTGGTGTTATGAACCCTAGATTTTGGGGATTTGATGAATTATTGAGGAATCTAGAAATTGATGGATGTTTATGGTGGATTTGGATGAGGGGATTCATTTCTAATGATTCCCTAAGGATTCCAACCTTTGATTTGTAGTCTTAAACCATGAATCACTAGAAAATGAGAATTGGGTGTTGAAATGGGTTTTATTCATGTAGATGATGATTGGATCTCTTGTTTAATGGATGGATGAATGAGTTTAATGTATCAATTTGGATGTATAAATGGAGTGAGGATCATTTCCTAATGATTCCATGGAATGGAAGAAGGAATCTCCACTTGTAATCATCAATTGTAAGAATGGAATTGGGTATCCCATGGTTTAAGCTTATAGAGTGAAGTTGTGATCATGGCATGTAATTGATCCATTTGAAATGGTTTTGAATAGTTTAATTGAGTCTAATGATGTGTATTTTGAGAAGGAATAATGTCCTTTTGATGTCCATGAGTTTTGGGAAGAATCGGAACTTGAATCGGGTCAAAAATGAGTGAAAATGACCAAAATCGGAGCTGCACCTGGGCATTACACGACCCGTGCTGTATAAGCACGACCCGTGTTGTCCTTACAGTGAGTTACACGACCCGTGTAACCATTTACACGACCCGTGTTAGTCTCTGTCCGGATTTTGGGCACTTTTTGGGTTTTGAGCTTTACGGTTTGGGCTTTGGGTCCTTGTTTTAATGCCAATCTTTGGGGATGTTTTAATTAAGATTTTCCTTATATTAAAGGGTCAAGGACTTCATTTTTGATGATGGATGATTGTTCCTTCTTAGTTCTAAAGAAGTAATTATAGTGTGACTTTTAGATGAATCGAGTATGATATCTTCCGTTCTTGTATTGTAGGAAAGGGATATGTTGTAGTGACTTGGAAGTAAGACTAAGGACTTGAGCTAACACTCAATTAATAGGATGTGATGGATGAGATGATGTCTAGGAGCGCCTTTAGATGCTTCAACCTTGTGCGGAGTTAGTGTTGACTCGTCAGTTGACCTTGGGTGAGTTTACCGGGAGTACACATCCCAACTAATATCTTTTGTGTGTGTTATCAAATACTTTTCATGCATAATATTATGTGCAATGTGTTATATGATTACTACTTGTGCATTGCATGAAAATGTGTTTCTAAAGATGTTTTCAAATGAAGATTATGATGATGTTTTGAAAGATGTTTTGAGCATTCTATTTGTGCATCACATTGCATATAGGATGGGATTGACCGAGTGAACCTTATGACGAAGATGAAATGATTGTCCCGGATTTAGGGAAATCATGATTGTCCTGGATTTAGGGAAATCACGGGTTAATACCCAAACGAGTTGTTGTCCCGGATTTAGGGAAATCGTTCCCGACAATAGGGAACCGCATGAGGGACTTGCTAACCCTCATGGGGCTAGTGTGATGGCCACTAGTCCTAGTTTTGCCTATACGGGGATCGAGTGGCATGCTTCGTGCGTGTCATTCGTGAACTTAGGTAGGTGCCATTGAGGTGAGTTGGACTTTATGAGATGGACGTGGGTTTGGGATAGTTGCATCATGCATTACATTTGCATATCATAACTATCTATTTTAAGTAAATCTTTATGATGTTTTAAGTAACTTTTGAAGTGTGTTTAAAATCTATTTTTGGGGGTTTGTCCCGAGTGTGGTAGTTCACTACCCACTCAAAATGGGTCAACCTCGGGTAAACTCACTAGGCATTTCAATTGCCTAACTTATTTTGATGTGTACTCAGGTTGAGGAGTTTAGATGACTTAGAAGAGTTGGATGTTTAGAAGGCCACGTTTTGTGTGGTATCATTTGAGCTATGTAATGGTATTTGAATTGTTACAACCTCGCTATTTTATAAACTAAAATGTTTTAATCTAAAATGGGACCAAACGATGTTTTCCGTAACTTAACCTTAAATTATTTCTCAATAAACCCCATGTGTTTTTTTAAAATGGCTTTTGAAAGAAAATGACTTATTTGAAGATGTTGAAACTAAAGTTTTCACTAAAGGATGATTTTATGGAATAATGATGATAAACCATGGGTTAAAATGACGTTTTATGAAAAGCCTTAAGGGAGGGTGTTTCAGTGGTGGAACAAAATTCAAAGTCCGAAGAAACAGGGATAAAACCCTACGCGCGCCGCGGAAACCATAAATGTGCGGCGCGGTTGCGTAAAATTTGCAACTATAAATAGAGGTGTTTTCAGCCGAAAACCCGAGCAAAACCCTGGTGAAAAATCGACCGTAGAGGCTCTTTGACCCCAAGAACTCGTTTCCAGCAACTACCTTTTGGTATTTCATGTTTTTATGTTTAATTTCTTTTTAAGTTTAGTAGTAGCATTAGTGGCTAGGGTTTGTGGGAGTGACAACAACTGACCTTGAGCATTTGAGTTACTGTTTTTCAGTTCTTATTACTGTATTGGATGATTGGAACCTATTTTGGGTTTATAATAATCATTTGGTTACAAGTAATATTGGATTTTCGGTGTTTGATGCTTGTTATTGGTTTTGAATGCTTGGATTGTGTTTGGATGCGTTTATGACCATGTTGGGACTGTTTTCCCTTGCTGATTTCAGTAGCCAACTAGGTTAGCTTTTAGGTTTGGACTCTAGCCAGTGAATGTCATTTAGACTTTTAGTTATTGGTTTAGTTTATGCCTTGTGGTTGTTTATTTCTTTGGATGCCTTTGTTGCTTCTGAAGCAGAGATGTACTTCTGATTTTAGAATGTAACTAGGTTTGAGTTGAAGCTTAGCTTAGTCTATGCTTGTTTTGAGATTGTTTGGTTTATGTTTTCGGGGATCAGTAGTCAAAAGTGTAGGAACTAAGTCCTCTGACTATAGCGTGACACTATAGTTGGTAATCTATCACCTGACTTGACCACGTAACTCCTGCGGATCGACCCTGACTTCCACTGTGCTAAGTGTGTGTGTTAGGTTTTCTTATTTTTGACCGCATGACGACCGCTGCGATGTCACCCATTAATATTTAGGTCTTGATTAAACGATTTGTTAAGCTCTTTTGATGTTTGGATCATTGATTATTGTTGAGAATTAAATATAGGTCACTGATTTTCTAAAAGAAATGTAAAGTATGATACGCTATAACTTTTGCCTAATGGATTGCTAAACTTTTGGTCAAGTTTCCATTAAGTTAATGAAACTCAATTAAACTAACTGAGTCCTATGAATGATAAAGTAAGTATAATTAAACCTTGAATTAAGGCTAAGTTGTTGAATGTGAATTGAGATCTTGATAATGAAAATGTCATAATGTGTCAAGTTGAATGCATGAAAAATGAATGTCCGAACTAGACCTTGCCCGAGAAGGGGGGGTCACATAGACCCTACTGGGATGGTATCTACTGTCGTGAAGTAGAAGTATCAAGAACAACCTTATAGGATTGGTGTGTTCAATCCTATGAAGGGGAGAACCTAAGCACAACCTTATAGGATTGGTGTGTTCCATCCTATGAATAAGAGACCCATACGCAGGCACAACCTCATGAGATGAATGTGTTCCGTCTTATGGAGGGGAGATCAATACGGGAGCATCTGTTTCATTAGTAATGTTCACCATTTAATATGTCTTGAAGTTCTAAAGTATAATGTTTGAATCATAATTATTAAGTATAAGAATGGTTTTACCATAAATTTATGTAAATAAAAGACTTTATTTGAAACTATTTTAAATCATGTTTGGTCTAAAACCCATGTAATGGTGATATAAGTTTTAACATGATTTCCAAATTATTATGTGATTAAATTTTCTGTATGATTTCCAAGTACCAGATTATATGAATTTCAGTAAAGTAATACACTTTTTAAGTGACCAATTTACCTTAGTATCTTGTTGGGTCTAAAACTCATGTATCTCACGAGACAATTTGTCTTACATATTATTGTTTTTAAGGCTATGTATCCCAGAAACATGTTGATTAGCATGTAATCAAATGAATGAAGGGCTTAGAATATGATTGAGGTTTTATAGATAGAATTTGGTGAATGGAGGATAGATTCATCCCAAAGACATCATAATCAAGTTATAAATTGAGAGAATTGATTTATGGTATAGTGTTACCATTGTAATCGTGTTGGAATGTATCTAGTATGTCTTAAGTTCAATTTGAGCTATATTGATTGAGTCTGATTTCAGTATGGATTGCATTCAATTAGCCTATAGGTCGTGTCGAAATTTCGATAGAAATGTTAGATTATGATTGAGACATTAGCTTTTAATGTCTTATTTCTTTACTATGGTTTGGCTGATATAAGTTTGTAATCCCTAATGTTGTTTGAACATTTTTAAACTCATTTGTTTTCATTGGGACCAAAATTTTAGAAGACATGACTTAATGTAATGAGAAATTTTTTCAAAAGAATGAAATTTTGTTTCACAATGTTTTATAAAATATTACACCGATTAAGGCGTATAAGATATGGGGTGTTACAACAATTTTAGCCAAAAACATTATTCAAGCCTTGTTAAGAAATTAATATGTATTTTAAACAAAAAATCTATATATGTTGCAGACAAGTTTATCGTATTTTGGACGATGATTTATGTTTCAGATTCGCTTTTTCACTATTTAACACTCTAAATTGTCAACAAAATAGATAAGGTAGAAAGAACATACACATAACATAAAAGTTCTTCACAATTCGATTCCATTTTAGTCCAAATACATAGCCTCTGAAATGCTATTTCGAGATGAGGTGGGTACCACATTTCAAATTTTAGATGATATTAGGGATCACTTACCCCGAGTGGGAACCCGACGGATCTCAAATCCAAAACACACATTTTTGGAAACGTTGATCAATTTCATACAATGCACAAATATTTGTTATTTCCTTTAGGGATAATGATTTGATAGGGTAACGAACTTTTTAATTATTCACATTTGGTAACTAGACTTATTTTTGTGTTTGATTTACCCTTGAACTTTTTTAAATTGTTCATATTTAGTCACTTATGTTTTTTTGTATACAAATGATCATTAAACTTATTTTTTTGTACACATGTGACCAATAACTTAATGGTCATATTTGTACCCAAAAAAAAAAGTTTTCATATGTGTACAAGGAAAACAAGTTTATGGTTATATATGTACCACAAAAAAACATAAGTGACTAAATATAGACGAAAAAAAAAACATAAGTAGCTAAATGTGTACACAAGACAACGTTCATTTTTTTACAAATCATTATCTTTTTCCTTTACCAATAACTTAACATGTGATATTTTTGTCAATATTTTTATATTTTAATTATCATATTTAATATACTAATTAATTAAAAAAAACTCAAATTGAACAAATAAACATTTACAATAAACTCCAATTCAAACCGATATAGATCCCAAAAGAAAGAACTTTAACATAAAAAGTGAAACTTTATCTTATAACAAAACATCAAGATTTTGGACACCTATCATAAATAATCATCATCGTTTAGTATACCGTTTCTATCAAATTCATTTGCAACTTCAATGTTTATTATATAAAATTTAAATTTAAATTTAGATGCATTTGTATACTTAAGCAAAAAAATCATCCGCATCCAACAAGGGTACAATCTATGTAATAGTAATATTATCAGATATACAAAAAATTGGGGAAAAAACGGAATCAACAAGCAAATTGTTAAACCTAATACAAAACAAATAAGATATCTATAATGTTACTTGTACATTTAGTGTTGCTAAGATTACGATTCAAAACGCTATATCTAATTATCTATTATAGACGAATAAAAACTTACTAGATCAACAAGATTTTGTTATTTGGTACTCAAATAAAATATCTTGTAACGAATAATATCTTTAAAATTTCTAAAGTAATTAACTTCATTGATTTGATGTAACTTAACGAGCTAAAATAACATAAAGTTGTTTTCTCCTTTTAGATTGAATTTAATTAAATTTATTTGACTGCCACCTTATTTCCAAGACTGACATGAACAACATTAAAATATAAAACTAAACCATCCGTCAATTGTGAGCCCGTTTTAACCATCATTTTTATACAAAAAACTTAAATGAATTGAGTGGGTTTAAAAATGGTAAAACATTATTCCATGTTGCTTAGTCTAATGAAATATTTCCTTAGGAGGAGCAAGTTCCATAAAAACAAGCAATTCAAAAAAGATAGATGTACAAGGACACATATTTCATATTTGACCTGAAAAAAGTCTTATCAACAAACCTACCATCACTTCTAAGCCAATCACAAATGCCCTTTTAAAAATAGCAAAAATTTAAACAATAGCCTATCTACACACGACAACAATTTTCAAATATATCGTTTTAGGTTTTATGAAATTCAAACGAATAAATTATATATAAAGACTAGATCTTTATCGGTTTTTAAGTTAGGAATATGTATTTGGAATCATCTTTTAATAACCAAGTTATAAGTTTATAACTAAAAAATGATCTTTATCATCATAAATATATAATTACCAATAAATTAGTCTCTGCACATATAAAATGAACTATTTAAAGTTTATTTTGTAGGCATGTACATTTTTTTTTTTTTGATAACCGAGGACCCCACCCGACCCATCCTTTGGATGACCCTGATGAAGCAACCTCGGGGCCCACGCACACCTGACAGCAGGGTGGTCCGGGTCAATCACCTACGGAGGTAGAGAGGTGGCCAGTGGTCATCCCCTGATTGAAAACATAACACTCCCTATGGGGAAAGGGAGAGAGTGGGATGTACATTCATACCAATATTGAACGAAAACATGTTTTAGGTACAATTGGATAAATATCACATAGATATATTGAGTTCAAATATAAAAATTTATTTATTATATGATAAATTATTACAAAAGCACATTTGACAAATATACTTCTTTCAAATATGGGTTTTTAAAGTCAGTTATAAGTTTAAATTTTCCCATTTGCTAGTTAGTGTATATTAAAATATCAATAGTATATCAAAAAAACATCAGATGATATTTTATATATTAAATATGTTTTCAATACACCTTTCTTTTTAAAAGGTTAGTTAAAGTTATTTTTCTTCAAAGATCATGATTCATGAGTATTACCGATTATCGAGAAGGGATAGAATATTGTATTTAATCTATGTTAACCATGTACACACATTTTATATTTTAGGGAAAATGACTTATGTAACGAATTATCAGAATTGTTCAAAAAACATTATTAAATTTTTTATTGTACACATAATACCAACAAACTATGACCTTTCTACATATATGATCATTAAAGTTTATCCTTTGTTCAAAAAATACCATCGGCGATACCGGAAGAATTGGTTACCAGCCACGTGGCATGCCATGTCGCAGGTGACATAGATTCTACTGTTCATGATGTACACATTTTATCATTAAACTTTTTATACACATTTTACCATTAAACTTTTTTGTACATATTTTACCATTAAACTTTTTTTGTACATATTTTACCATTAATCTTATATAATTTTTTTAAAAACACTATTTCAAAAATAAATATATTTTAATATAAATATTTATTTTACGTATACATAAAATATTTTTTGACGATAATTTTTTGATTGAACACTAACAACGCCTAGTGATATCAAGTATTTTAGGCGTTATTGAGCCTTGTTCTTGATGAAATTATATCAGATATATCTTGGTATTATCACTTTTCGTGCCATGACTTGTTTGGAGGAAAAGAATGGAAACAGGGACTAAAAGCGTGCAAAAAGAAGAAGTTTGAAAAGAATGAAAAAGCAAGGAAACACGTACGCGCGCCGCAGATCTATGAAACGCGCGACGCGGGCTTAAGGCGGTGTAACACATTCAAATGCCGAAGAAATGGGATCTGATAAGTACGCGCGCCGCAGAATCCACAAAAGCGCGGCGCGGCCTTGAGAAATTTGCAACAATAAATAGAGGCATTTACAGCCGAAAACCCGAGCAAAGACCGGGTGTAAAATCGACCTTGAAGCTCTTTGACTCCAAGATTTCGTTCCAGCAAGTTCTCAATTGGTATTTTTTTATGTTTTGGATTTTATTTTCAATTAGTTAGATAGTTGTAAGCTTTGGTTTGTATCTTTGGGAGTGACAACCATTGATATCAAACTTATGTTTCTGTTTTAGTAGTCTTTAGTTACGGTTTTGATGTTTGGATCTGAGTTTGATGAATGAGAATCATTCGGTTATGAGTATTATTGGTATTTTGATGTTTTGGATGTTCGATTATGTTTTGATTGTTTGAATTGTGTTTGAATCTTGCTTTGACCTTGGTTGGAACTGTTTTCCATTGCTGAAATCAGTAGCCAATTAGGTTAGTTTTGGGCATTGAACTCTAGCTAGTAGCTGTTCAGTCAGAACCCTAGTTATTAGTTAGGTTATGCTTTGTTTGGTTTGGATGCCTTTGTTTGCTTCTGATTTCAGAAAGTGACTAGGTTAGTTTGAGTTGGGTTAGCTTATGCTTAGCTTGACTTTGGTTAGTGATTGCTTGTTGGTAGTTGAAAACTTAGAAATCAGGTCCTCCGACTGTAGCGTGACACTACTAGTTGGTAATCTGTCATCTGGTCTAACCACGAAGCTCCTGCGGATCGACCCTGACTACCACTGTACTAGTGTGTGTGTTAGGTTTTCTTTATTTTTGACCGAACGACGACCTAGGCGTGTCAAATTTTGGCGCCGTTCCCGGGGAGCTGTGCACTTAGATTAGGTGATTTGTAGGACTTAGCTTCTGATTTTTGATGTTTGATTTTAGTTCTTTGAATTCTGGTATGTGTACGTCTTCATAATGGGCGATTACATGTACCCGGATCAGTATTATGAGTATTATGAAAATCTGGCCGACACCTATTACGAAGATGATTACTACAATGGATCATTCGATGACAATGGATGGCGGACCGATGAGTCATCTCAACCTGAAAATTCTGCAACTTGGGCCCAACTTTGGGTACTCTGGTATAACACTCACCAAGAACAGAAGGACCAGGCTGATGCTCTTTTAAGATTGCAAGCTTCTTTAGATAAGTTAGAGAAAAGTTGGAAATGTTCACCACTCTCGCCAGAACCTGAGGTGAGTGATTTTTATACCAATGATATGGTGTGTGAACCTGCATCACCTGAGCATGTGATGGAAGGGCATACACCTTGGGAAAATCAAGAGACCACTGAGAGGGTCGAAAATGTTGTTGAGGAAGAGGTTGTAGGTGACAATGCTACCTCTGACTCAACAGCTTTTGATGTTTTTGATGTTTTTGAAAATGTTGATAATGTCGAGCTGGTGATGAGTGAATCCATACCATCACCAGACGATTTGATTGATGAGGATGTTGAGGAGGAGGCTGTAAGTGACAGTACATACCCCAGCCCAACGATCCCCGAAATTGTTGAAGTTGTTGATACTATTAGGGAAGGGGGTGTAGATGACAATACTACCCCCGAACCCATAATTTTTGAAAATTTTGAGTCTTTTGAAAGTAAGGATCTGGTGATGGGTGACTTTGTACCACCATCAGATCAAATAAGTCACTCACTCTTGGTTCTGATCCACCTGTTGGACGATGATCAAGAAGTTGATGCTGACGAATTAATATTTGAAAATAATAAACATGATTTTATCACCACTCATGATCCATTCATGAATGGAAAATTAGATGTGATCAATACCATCGATGAGAATATATGGAAGCATCCTGATTTGTTGCTTTTCGATCCCATTCGATTGGAAAATTTTTATTGGTACTGCAAGCCAAAATTGCAACCTGAAGATAGCATGCGAGACACTAGCAAACGAGGTATGGAACATCTATTGGGAGCGGCAATGGGCGCGTTTCATGTCAAGCCTTTGACTTTGAAGAGATGCAGAAGGAAGGACCGAGCTTGGAGGTTCAAAGCTACCTCCAAGCATTCACGTGAGCTAACCAAAAAGCAACAACTGGGCAGCAGCAGGGGAACTAGCAAGCCATTCGACCCAGGAAAGTTTGAAGAGCAGTGGGTCAGTGAAGGGATGGTGGAAGCAGAAAAGCATCAAGGAAAGAAGGCATATGATCCACCGTAGAAGGAGTAGTACGTCTGGCTGAAGACGTTAAACTTAGCGCTTGTTGGGAGGCAACCCATCGTGTCATAGGTTAGGTTCTATATTTCTTAGAATTAATTAGGAAAATATATCAATCTCTGCAGGTATTAGTGGTCTAAGGCAAGCGTGGGGTCGTGTGAAGAGTTTTTGAAATTTTGTTGACCGCGCCGCGGGTTTCTTAAGCCGCGACACTATTCACACACACCACGACTCGGAGCTCTGATCGACGAAAAATTCTCGCGTTTTTTCTTGCTCATTTCCTTGCCACTACGATGGTATGTCATTCTAACTAGTTATTACTCGTTTAAACTAGCGATTAGGTAGCGAATTTTAGTGATTTATCCAAAAAGTTCAAAACTTAGAATCGCCAATGCTGACTCATAGGGTGTTTGTTTTGCCAAATAGAGACCCTAGATGAGTTAGTCAGCACTTAGGCTACCTTGTGGTGTGATTTGATCGAGTTTTAGCAGGTTAAAAAGTGAGTTGATTCGGGGTTTTGCATACAGCAGCTCGCCGCGACGCGCCTTGCTCTTGGGCCGTGCCGCGGTGCGGTGGGGAAGAAGGGACTAATGTTGCAAAAAAAATTTCTTTTGTGGCTATGTGCAGACGATGTTCAGATTAGATCATCCGTTCCTCCAGTTCCCAGAGGGACTTGCCAGCTCAGCAGAGTATATTTCGCGGAGAGATGCCTTGACTGGTCGTCGGGTTCTCGAGGTGACAGTCATTGACAGGGACATTCTGAGGGACACCGGACTCTGGGGTGCGATCGAGCCATTTTTACATCGCACCTGGACTCATGAGGAGGCGTCATTCACATGCCGGGGCTGGGACAGGATCATGGCCACCGATGAGGACGTCGTCTACACCGAGCTGCTATTGGAGTTTCTATCCACTATCCACTTCGCACCTCGGGCGTCAGACCCACGTTCCAGGATCATACGGTTTCGTTTGGGAGGTACACAGAGGGAGTGCAACCTCCGGGAGTTCGGGAGGCGAGTGGGTTTATACACTCCAGCGGACCTCCAGCACCGCCATTTCACTCAGTTCTTTGGGGCTAGTATCCAGGGCCAGCTGGAGAGGCCTGGCAACATGGAGGTTTGGGCACCGCTGTCCAACGTCATTTACGAGGCGGGGACCTCCAGGGAGAGCCACCTCCGTGACCCACTCCACCGCCTCATGCACCGCATCGTCTCCACCTCCATTATGCAGCGGGAGGGGGTGAGAAGGTGTCCGGCGATGACATGACCTATCTCTGGGTTCTCCTCGACCCCTCCAGATTCCTCCACCTCCCCTTCGCCCTCGCCGTTGCCCTATCCACTCACTCGACGGGAGCCTCCACCAGCAGTCCATTGGCCCAGGGGTATTTCATCACCCGTCTGGCCCGCTCATACGGGATCCTCACCGCCCCCGTTGCTGCCTCCTTGACCGCTTTACCTCCATCTCGCACTATGGCACGAGCTCTGGAGAAGATGAGGTTGATCGAGCAGGAGCGCCAGGGCCAGTTTATCCGGGCACCGACAGAGCCACTCCAGGATCCCCAGCCGGCATACGCTCAGCCTGGCAGGAGATGCCGGAGACCAGAGCCAGCCCCAGCAGCACCACAGCCACAGTAGGATGACCCATCTGCCCTCCACCGATTGGAGGTCAGAGTCGCTCGGATCGAGGACCAGTTGACATGGATCGGGGAGGTACTCCTAGATTTGGCCACCCAGCAGGGTTAGCACCCCCGACAATTTCCAGCCAAAGCCCACGATCACGAGGCTAGATCCTCTAGGCCACCAGGTGGCAGTTGATTTCTTTTTCTTTTCTTTTTTCTTTTATTTTTTGGGATATATGTACTGAATCTATGACACACCTTTATATTTTGTTTGTTTATATTTTATATTTGTTATGTTTGCTTTTATATGTTTGTTGAGTTATGCATGTTATGTCAATTGGGAAGGAGTTGTTTCAGACAAGTGTGGGGTCACCGTGCCCCCTCCACTTGTCTTGACCACCGGCGTGTTCACTGTAGCGCTACAACTCCGGAATACGAAATCAAGGATCTGTTTATTCGCAATTATCCCTGTGATACTGAGCACCAAGCAATCTATCGTCCAAAAGGGGTAACTCTTTCTCCCTTATTTTAAAACTAATTTTTGTACAACGGGGACGTTGTACGGGTTTAAGTGTGGGGTGTGGACGGTCGAAAGAGTTTATTTTTGAATTTTTTGTAGAAAATACCAATTTTAAAAAAAAAATTAGCAACTTTTTCAAAATTTTTACTAAATTGTAATTTTGAAACGAATGGTTTGTGATTGTGATAGCACTGGTATTTTTCAAGAAATACTGTTTATTTGTGATCATGCTATTAGTTAGTCAAATAAGTTGAGTTTTACGAGTTTAGAAGATTGAGCTGTTTTAGGATTGGAATTTAGGAAGGAAATGTCAATCTGTGACCTTTGTTGTTCGAGCCGGTAAGTCTAAAATGGGTGGGACTTATGCACCTTGCCACCTAAGATCGTCTGGTCTGGGATGGTATTTCTGAAAGCTCGTTACACGGACAACATCGAAAGTCATGGACAATTCCTTAATGGCCTTTAGAATCTGAATGAGTAAGTACACTTCATTGTGGACAGAAAGTTTGTAATCAAGGGTTCTCTAGAAAGCCATGAATTCCAAAGAACAATTCAAGTATGTTTTCGCGAACTATTCCACTCTAACTCATAGGGCAATAAGCTTTGAAACTGAACACAGTCAAAAATTGTTTGAGTCTTTATTATAATTTGTTAAAAACTCTCTTGCTTGGGGACAAGCAAGGCACAAGTGTGGGGTGTTTGACAACGCCTAGTGATATCAAGTATTTTAGGCGTTGTTGAGCCTTGTTCTTGATGAAATTATATCAGATATATCTTGGTATTATCACTTTTCGTGCCAAGACTTGTTTGGAGGAAAAGAATGGAAACAGGGACTAAAAGCGTGCAAAAGGAAGAAGTTTGAAAAGAATAAAAAATCAAGGAAACACATACGCGCGCCGCGGATCTATGAAACGCGCGACGCGGGCTTAAGGCGGTGTAACACATTCAAATGCCGAAGAAACGGGATCTGATAAGTACGCGCGCCGCGGAATCCACAAAAGCGTGGTGCGGCCTCGAGAAATTTGCAACTATAAATAGAGGCATTTACAGCCGAAAACCCGAGCAAAGACCGGGTGTAAAATCGACCTTGAAGCTCTTTGACTCCAAGATTTCGTTCCAGCAAGTTCTCAATTGGTATTTTTTTATGTTTTGGATTTTATTTTCAATTAGTTAGATAGTTGTAAGCTTTGGTTTGTATCTTTGGGAGTGACAACCATTGATATCAAGCTTAGGTTTATGTTTTAGTAGTCTTTAGTTACGGTTTTGATGTTTGGATCTGAGTTTGATGAATGAGAATCATTCGGTTATGAGTATTATTGGTATTTTTGATGTTTTGGATGTTCGATTATGTTTTGATTGTTTGAATTGTGTTTGAATCTTGCTTTGACCTTGGTTGGAACTGTTTTCCTTTGCTGAAATCAGTAGCCAATTAGGTTAGTTTTGGGCATTAAACTCTAGCTAGTAGCTGTTCAGTCAGAACCCTAGTTATTAGTTAGGTTATGCTTTATTTGGTTTGGATGCCTTTGTTTGCTTCTGATTTTAGAAAGTGACTAGGTTAGTTTGAGTTGGGTTAGCTTATGCTTAGCTTGACTTTGGTTAGTGATTGCTTGTTGGTAGTTGAAAACTTAGAAATCAGGTCCTCCGACTGTAGCGTGACACTACTAGTTGGTAATATGTCATCTGGTCTAACCACGAAGCTCCTGCGGATCGACCCTGACTACCACTGTACTAGTGTGTGTGTTAGGTTTTCTTTATTTTTGACCGCACGACGACCTAGGCGTGTCAAACACACATTATTGGTCAAATGGTTTTGCTTTACCGATCCACATCATACATTTGATATTTTTTTATGTCACTAAATGTTATTTTATTTTTAGTATTTTTTGTAGCATAATGATTTTCATTAATATTCACATTTATTAGTGGTATATTGATTTAAAATTCAACTAAAACATTTTATTTCTAGATTACTCTATGCATGTGAAATCGTTCAATTGTTTTTTGAAGTGCTTAAACCCTAACACATCTATGATACTATGTCATTGAAATCCATACAGGATGCCAAAATATATGATGTGGATCGGTAAAGCAAAACCATTTGATCAATAATGTGTGTTCAGTCAAAAAATTATCGTCAAAAAGTATTTTATGTATACGTAAAATAAATATTTATATTAAAAGATTTATTTTGGAAATAGTGTTTTTAAAAAAATATTTATATAAGATTAATGGTAAAATGTGTACAAAAAAATTTAATGGTAAAATGTGTACAAAAAAGTTTAATGGTAAAATGTGTACATCATAAACAGTAGAATCCACGTCACCCGCCATGTGGCATGCCACGTGGCTTGCCACGTGGCTTGCCACGTGGCTGGTAACCGACTCTTCCGATAACGCGGATGATATTTTTTGAACAAAGGATAAACTTTAATGGTCATATGTGTACAAATACCATAGTTTGTTGGTAATATGTGTACAACAAAAAGTTTAATGATATTTTTTGAACAATTTCGATACTTCGTTACCCTTATAAGTCATTTTCCCTATATTTTATATTGGATGTTACTATAAAGAAATCCCTTATGATGGGGTTTAAATAAGGGATTTTGTTATGTATCCTTTTTAATTATTTGGTACACAAGAAAAAGACAAAAATAGTTTAATTTATTATAGTTTTGTTAAAAATTAATCAAATGATTAATTTAGCCAATATTTTCATAGGTTTTGAAGGTTATTTGTAAAAATTGACCAAAATCTGTGAAAAATAGACATTACCTGCAAAAAGTTCATTTTTTAAATATTTTTTAATTTTTTAATTTTTTTCGAAGCCACCTGCTAAACGATCTCAAAACCTGCAAAACGCTCTCTTAATAATATTTTTTTAATTTTTATGTATTTAAAAAAATTTTGTTTATTTACATAGGAATAGGATATAGTTGGGACTACGTAATGTTGAAGTTTGACTGCGAAAAGATGAATTTGATTGCGAAAAATAGAATTTTGACTGCGAAAATATGAACTTCGGGTAAGCTAACCATAGATATTATGATAGTCAACTTTATGACAGTTCGACACCTGTTAGATCGAAAAAAATTAGACGTTACAAACAAATTAAGGCTTTTCGAGGGGCGCGTGTCTACACTACTAGATCGGATTGGTTATTGGGAGAGGATGGGAGTCCTAAGAAAACCGGTACGAATGACCTGGAATGAGGTCCCTGATAAGCCTCAGCATGAAGGTTTGTTAGGTGATTGTGGTGTTGGTAGAACTGCGGGTCTCGCGTTATGAGCGAGGATGGCGACTATTTTTTGGGCATTAACGCAACAGGAGTATTAGGAAACGATAGAATTGTTAGTTGTTAAAATAGTTTGTGATTCATTTGTTATGTATTATTAAACAATTACAAAAGATTGAGGGTTATTTTTTGCACTTCAGCGAAATAGATTGATATTTGAAACACAACAACATATGATATCTAAGGTTAGCTCATCTAAAGTTCACGTTTTCGTAGTCAAAATTCTACTTTTCACAATCAAATTTCATGTTTTCGCAGTCAAACTTCGACTTTACGTAGTCCCAGCTATACCCTATTCCTATGTAAATAAATAAAAAATATTAAAAATACATAAAAATTAAAAAATAAAAATAAAAATTTAATAATTTAAAAACATTCACATGTATTAAGAGAGAGTTTCGTTGGTTTTGAAATCTTTTTCCAGGCGGCTTTGAAAAACATATTAAAAAATTAACTTTTCATAGGTTTTTGTCGCTTTTCGCAGGAGGCCTTCAAAACCTACAAAAATGTTGGCTAAATTGCTAATTGGCTAATTTTTTACTATTTCTTTTGGCAAAAACTTAGAAGATTTGGCTATTTTGACTTTTTCTCATAGTGTATTTTATTTTATTATTTTATTATTCTTTATTTATTTTATTTATTATTTAATTTATTTATTTTTATTTTTTTAAATTTTTAATATTATTATTACATATTATTATTAGATTAATAATAAATTAAAATAACCATAATAATAAATTTTTTAACAATTATACAAATAATATTAAACAATGTATAATCTTTTATTAATTATCCGGTACATTAATTATATCAATTTATAATGCACTAGTTAGCAAGTAGAAAACCAGTATCGATACAAATTTGTTTTACAACTTCAAAATAATGGTTATTATTTTTAACTTTTTAATATTTTTATAAATAAAAGACAACAATCATAAACGTGATGGATAAAAAATAAATGACTTAGTTGCAAATTTTTGTACATTAACCAATCGTGGAATTTTATAAAACAACAAAAGGAACAACAACAATAATAATAATAATAATAATAATAATAATAATAATAATATACATTAATTGTAAGCATTAGCAATAAAAAATAAATGATTATACATACAACTTTTTGTAAATTACGTTAAAAATCGTAAACTGAGCGATAAAAAAATAAAAGATTAAATGGACGACTTTCTGCAAACCATATTGACAAATTATGATATTTGTGAAATAATAATAATAATAATAATAATAATAATATTAATAATCATAATTATAATAATAATAATAATATATCAAAAAGAAAATAAGACAATTTAAATAAAATTAAATGAGGATATATAAAATTAAATAAAAATAAAAAACAAAACTTTATATAAAAAATATGCATAAAACAATTTCAAAACATAAAAAAGCGAAATATAAATAAGAACACCCTTAAATTATGGGAAGTGATTCGTACACAACAAGTTTTCTTCATACACAACAATTTGTGCTTTAGCAGTATTGTATAGTATGCATAAAAGCGTCATATTATTGTATCATATTGTTGTGTATGAATAAAAATTGTTGTGCACAAATCACTTCCCTTAAATTATATCCTAATCATCTTTGTTCCTAAATAAAACGACGTTTTCTAAATGGAAATTGATATTTCCACTTCAAAAATTGATTCTTCTACATGATATACAACACATTTGAAGTTATCGTACAAGTCAATAAAACATACATTTAATGAGGATGAATCAATTTCATAAATAGAAATATCACTCTCCTTTCTAAACGTACCATATAAGCCAGATAACTAAATTGAATCCAAAAGAAAGGAATTTACGAAAAACGCCTTTGTCTTATTAATTGAACCTGATCATTGGTGGAACAAGATTTTGCGCAAATCACGAGGCAGTAAAGTGCCTGCAAAAGCACACATTTTGCGTCGATTTATGAGCCTTCACATAATATTTTAATGTTACAGTTTGGTACTTGTAGTTTCAAACAAGTAACCCCTCAACCCCTTCTGCCTGCAAAACTCTGAATAAATATCCAACTTTTGAGCAATGTTACTTTCACACTCCACCTTCTCCCTGTACGCAAATATTCATATCTAGAGACCATATTGATACCATTTCCATTAAACTTTTCATACCAAATTCCTAAAATTATTTTGCAATAATTTTCTAATGATGTAAAAAAAGTTTGAAGTGACATCGGGATTCTTACTTTTTAACTAGAAGTAAAAATTGGTCACCTAAAATGTATAAGTTTCAATAAAATTTATCCATGTAACAGTTAACTATAAAAATAAAATTTTCGAGTAAATGATGGTAATTGATGTATAAATCGAATGTATATGGTTTAAACAAGGCATTGTCTTTTTAGTTAACGAATGAGTCGATTGCTTTTTTATTTTAGAGTCTAGGAGATATCCTCGTTATCTTGATGGATTGGATAAGCATGGCTAATTAGATTCTATCTAGATCATAGTCTTGAATTCTGGCAACTTTTTGTTATTAGATTAATCTTTTATGAAATAGCGATTTAGAAAAATGAAAACTATGGTAGTGTATTTTATATCTTGTTTTTCATGCATCACAAAAAATATTAAATGGGAGGTGTGAGTACACAAAATGACCATATTTTTTTAAAAGTATCACAATTTTAACCAATAATTTTGTAAACTGATGTTATGAAAATACTATTATGGTTTTTCTTGCAAAATTCATTTTTTTAAAAGATGATCATGTTGTTTTGCGAGAAAAAAGATGATAGTATTTCGTAAAATAAGAATATATCTTTTTTATGTCTATGTAGTATAGACTATCATATAGTAATTTGATAAATAAAAGATATTTTTCTCAAAATCCATTTGGCGATATCATCACAATGTCCACTTTATTGTCATTTTGCTTACTAACATATCCCATTTTGGTTATTATGATGAGCAAAACCATTTTCTTATCATTCTCCGTTTTAGTTCATCATATGGAGGTCGAATACATTATTGTTATATTCTAATGTCGTTTTGTATTATATTGGACTCATGTTGTTCTTGACAGTTTTATATCTGATTTTCGCTATTATTATTATTTTGTTATATCACTCAACTGAATTTTGATTACTTTTCAATAAATAATAAATATATATAATGCCGATAGAATCATAGATATGTGCATATTGTTAGTTTTAGGATAAATCTCATCTGATTTCATTAGTCAGAAATACGTATATAATACATTGGTACATGTATATGGGCCGTATGCACTATAGGGCCGGTTACAACACAATACAAATATAAGGCACTAACAAATACATTTTGTAAACTACATATATACGCTAACATCCCCCCACAATCTGAACGGGATGAGCATCACGAATGTTTAGACTGGACCAGAAATCAATGAATAGAGTGGACGGGAGTCCATTGGTGAAAATATCGGCATACTAGGAAGCCGAGGGTACATGAAGAACGCGTACGTGCCCTAACGCCACTTGATCATGAACAAAATAAATACCTATCTCAATATGTTTGGTACGTTGATCCTGAACGGGGTTGGTAGACATGTAGACGACACTGAATTGTCCCAGTAGACAAGAGTGGCAGATGTAGGGTAGCGATGTAGTTCAAGCAAAAGGTTGCGTAACCAACACGTTTTAGCAACAACATTAGCAACGACCCGATATTCGGCTTCAACACTGGACCTTAAGATCGTAGCTTGATGCATGGAGGACCAAGAGAGAAGATTATTCCTTAGAAAAACGCAGCAACCAGAGGTGGATCGTCTGTTAGCAGGACAAACGCCTAGTCAGCATCACAGTAAGCTGTGAGATCATGGGAATTGGATGAGTAAAGTTGTAACCCATATGAAAGCGTGCCTCGAATGTATCGCAGGATCCTTTTAGGAGCTGTGAAGTGAGGCTCCCGAGGATCATACATGTGAAGACATATCTGTTGAACATCATACTAGATGTCTGGTCTGGTGAATGTGAGGTACTGAAGGGCACCTGCGAGGCTGCGATAAAGAGTGGGATTAGAGACGGGTGGTCCAGAGCCATCAAGTTTTACAGACGTGTCAACCAGTGTGCGACTTGGTTTAAAGTAGGCCATGTTAGCGTGCTAAAGTATATCTAGAGCGTATTTTTGCTGGGATAAAAACATGCCCTGATGGTCCCCGAGTAACAACAATCCCAAGAAAATAATTAAGACTCGGGGTCTGTCTTGGCAATCTCATTGGCCAATGCGGCTGTAAGTTGTGTCAACAAGATTTGCGAAGAATCTGTCAAAATAATATCATAAACATACAATAATAAATAAGAAGTGTGAACTCCCTAGTGGTATATAAAAAGAGATGAGTCACATTTGTTGTTTGTGAACCCCATCGATAAAATATATTGCGCAAAGTGCTGAAACCATGCTCGCGGAGCTTGTTTGAGACCATACATAGAGCGTTGTAAAAGAGAGATGTGATCAGGATGGGACGGATCCCGAAAACCCGGAGGTTGGTGCATGTATACGGTCTCTTGGAGATGGCATTGTAAAAAGCCATTTTTTCACATCTAGTCGCCGGATGGGCCAATGTGCAGTAATAACCAAACTAAGGATGGTACGAATGGTGGCCGGTTTGATAATCGGGCTAAAATTTAAATCACAGTCAATCCCTGGGCATTGACTCCTCCCATTTGCTACAAGTCGAGCTTTATATCGAGCTAAAGAACCGTTTGCATTGTGTTTCTTTTTGAACAACCAAATAAATTCAAAATATTAGCGTTAGGGGGTCGCGGTACAAGTATCCACGTACCATTAGAAATAAGTGCTTGATATTCCTGTTTCATGACATCATGCCAGTTAGGATCACGAAAAGCATGGGCACAAGACTAAGGTGTAGGAGAGGAGGTGTTAGTGTGAAGATTAAGCTTTTAGATAGGTTTAGAGATGTCATGATGCGATCTGGTGGTCATAGGATGAACAGAGGTAGAGGGTGGAAGTACAGTAGGAACAAGCGATGGAGCTGCATGTTCGTTGTAGGGGGAGAACGTTGTGTGATAAGTAGTTATGGGTGAAGTTGTGCAGTGGTGGTTGGAGGAGACCCGAGAAGGGTGGTGGATAAAGTGTTTGGGGCAGTGTCATCATCATAAAGGAAGTCGTAAGGTGGGGTTTCGATTGGGGTCATGGAGCCGAACGGGAACACCGTTTCATTGAAAGTAACGTGACGGGAAATAATATTTTTTCTGGTGGCAAGATCGAGACAGATATATCCACGATGTTGCGTGGGATATCCAAGGAAGATGCAGGGTGTGGTTCGGGATGAGAGCTTATAAGGTGTGGGAATATGTGGAAAACACAAGCAGCCGAAGACTCGTAAGTGAGCACAAGATAGGTGTTTGTGGTGTAGTTTGTTGTACGGGGGGTTATTATTGAGGGCGGTGGTGGGAAGGATATTTAGCAGGTGGGTTTCCATTTACAGTTCTTCCGCCCTATGAGTGGGGGGTAGGTGAGCATGAAAGAGAAGAGAGCGGATACAATTGTTGATGGTACAGATGATTCGCTCAGACCCATTTTATTGGGATGTATAAGGACACAAAAACGGATATGAATGCCATGCTCGTCACACAAGTTCTGAAACTGTGTGTTGGAAAACTCGCCACCATTATCACATTGAAAAGTTTGAATGTGACATTTATATTGATTGTTAACATGAGCATGAAAATGGACAAACTTAGAAAACACATCATCCTTATAGCGAAGAGGATAAATCCAAAGAAAAATGTGAAAATTGATCAAGAAGCACCACATAATATTTTAAACCACCAACACTCTGAATGGGAGAAGTCCATACGTTAGAGTGTATAATTTGAGAAGGAAAAGTAGCAACAGTACTAGATAAAGAAAAACGCAAACGAACATGTTTTCCTAACTGACAAGCACTGCATAGACTCGTGTTTTTAGTGTTTGAACAAGGAATCAAATTTCGAGAAACAAAAAAATTGAAAAACATGATCTCCCGAATGACCGAGACATTGATGCTAAAGAGATAAGGTTGACAGAGATAAAATCTTGAGCAGACGCTGGACTAGAAGTGACAGGATACAGATCTCCAGTGTTGTCATATCAGAGCAGGGTTTGTTTAATCTGATAATCCTTCATAGAGAAAGCAAATTCATTAAATTCAATAGCACATTTATCGTCACGGGTGAAACGAGGAACAAAAATTAGATTTTAATGATACTAGGCGTGATAAGGTCACGATTCAAACGTAAGGTACGATAAGGATTAAGACATGAAATACATGCATTTCCAGTTTTGGTAACGGGAATGGGAGGCCCATCACCAACGAGCACAGGCGGAATTAAGCACTTATTGCTAATGGAAGTGAGAATACATGTGTTGTGTGAAGGTGAGATGTTTCACCGGAATCCATGTACCACTCATTCGAGGTCGGGTCTTGAAGTGCCACGGTATTGTACGTTTAATGAATCGCGGTAGGTTGATCATTAGGGGTAGCGGGTGCCACACTTGGCCAAGACCATGTTCCCATGGGCTGGTGGGCAAGAACATTGGTGGGCTACCCAACAAGGTGGACCTGATGCTGAAACAGTGGGCCTGTAGGAGGCACGACTTGGTTCTGAAATGGTGGGCCTGTAAGCGGCGCAGCAACGGGCTGTTGCTACGAAGTTGCAGCCGTAAATGGACCAGGAGCAGGCGGAGGTTGGGCCGGCCAAGGAGCCCAGTAGTTGTTGGGACCAACAGGACTCGGTGGAGGCAGGAGTCCATTCCCAAGAGTTGGAACTGTTGACGAGGAGTGGAACGAGGGCCAAGCTTGCCAGGTGTAATTCCAAGGGGGTGTAAGAAATATGGCTATTGTTCCCACCGTGTGGCCTCTACCACAGCTGTTCCGACCACCGTGTCCATTCCGAATGCCGGCTCTTCCGCCACGGCCACGCTGATTCTGGTTTGCATGATCAGCAATAAGAATCGTAGGAGAAGAGGCACGATCAACGTGAGTACCTTGAATGGTGTGGGTTTGAAGTTGATTCATGTGTTGTTCCTCGATCAAAAGCATGGACCAGGTTTCTAAAAACGTTGGCAGAGGTGAGCGATGTCGATGAGACTAGCTATATACTCAAACTTCGGGGACATGCCATTGATAACATACATAATCAGGTCTTTTTGGGGAATAGTTGCATCAATATTGTCAAGCAGATTTGCCATGGTTTTGATTCGGGTGCAATACTCGGTAACCGTGGAGTCACTAATAGTGATGTTACGTAATTCATTGTCGAGCTGGATAGCCTTAGTATCTTTGTTATCGCGAAACAGTCTTTCCAATCTGACCCAAACATCTCGGGCAGTAGCGTGTTTCTTTATAATCATCTGAAGCAGGGATTGAGACATCGTTCCATACAACCACATTTTGACAAGAGAATCAATGCGGTTCCACTCGGCCAATTTAGCGGGAGGTCGGACCATGGGTTCTTCAAGGCGATCCGACACGCCAAACCCAATGTAGTGGTTTAGAATAATTCACGCCAAGAATCATAATTCGGTTTTTCAAGATCCAAAAGAAGAGGGATATAAGCGCGAATGTTCGTTATACCGTACGGTTTTTCCAATTTCTTGTCTTCAGCCATTGAAACTTGAGATACGACAAGATCTTCGAACAAAGCAACTATCAATCCAAGATAGTCGAATCAGGAGAGGGATCCTTCAGCGAGAAGTAGGATGAGACAACGGGAAGCAGTAGAAGAACGGTGGTGGACAGAGGCGAGAGAGACGACCAAACAAGCGGTCGATCAAGCCTTATGTATTCCAGCGAGCAAGAAAACTGACGAGAGAGACAAAGAGGATAAGAATGCATGTTTAGGAGAGATAGTTATGAGGATGTTCTGATACCATGTTAGTTTTAGGATAAATCTCATCTGATTTCATTAGCCAAAAATACATATATAATAGATTGGTACATGTATATGGGCCGTATGCATTACAGGGCGGTTACAACACAATACAAATATAAGACCCCAACAAATACATTCTATAAACTACATATATATACGCTAACACATATATCTTGTTTTATCTTGCAATATATATTTGAAGTGTTTACTTTTTGTACTAAACTATATGTTGATTTAAAACGATGCACAACTTTAAACTGATAAAATACAATTTTTTCAACTACTACTGGAACACGGCGTGAAGCTAAATGAGCCGGTGGCTTAGCAGAATTAAATTCGTAAGCCGTGTCGTGAAATACGCGGCGGCTCGGCGGGTGAAGGGGGCTTAAAATAGACAAAAACCGATATGTATAGAACAAGAATCCAAGGGGTTACGTGGGAGGGGTGATGAGTCATCATACTTTTTGAAAAAGACTGATTTGACCTCATGCTTTGTTTCCTTCCTTTTCTTTCTCTCTTTTTCCTCCCATTTTACCTTTCTACCCATTCTCTTTCCTAAAAGAATGCAAAATTTTCCATTTGATTTCTTTTATTATTTTTTTGCCAGAATGCAAAATTCTTTAACTTTTAAACTTTGTTTCAAAATGTATTCGACTATCCTTCAATGAAAAAAGTGAAGAGATCATCGTTTTGTGCTGTCCTGTTAATTAAAATAATGCATAACTCGAATAAGTTGAGATATTTATTTAATTATAAATGACAGCTTAGTAAGTGTAGTTTTTTCGTGTGCTTTAAATTAAATTAACTTTTTGATGTGGATGTGTTTATGTAATATTATAAAAGATCTAATGGTGCTCAATGAAAGTTGTAATGAATTTAAACGATCGTGTCTAAATATTTAATATTAGTTTTACTTTTTATGTGAACTTAATACATGTTTCCAAAAATGTATTTTCGAGTATATTTTGAGAGAGACGAAAAAAAGTACATGAAAATAAAAGAAAAGTTATTATCTTGTTTGTACTTCTAAGTTGGAAAGGAAATGAAAAACTATTTATAAAAAGAGTTGGAGGACATGAGAAAAAATTTGATAATTTTACGCTTATGTCTTTAATTTATAATAATTTGTTTAATCATAAAGAGGGTAGGTTTAAGAGAGAGATTTTTATCATTATAAACTTTTACGTTCCCTTTCTCTACAAATTTTAAAGAAAATATTGAAAAAGGAACAAAAATAAATCTTTCTTCCATTTCTCTAATTTTCTTCTCCTATACTCCTTAAAAATCTCAATGGCATTTCCTTTCCTTTCTTTCTATATTTTTTCTTGGAAACACATCACAAAAACCAAATTCATTCAAATCAAATGTGTGACAACAAACTCAAACAAATTAGATATAGTTTTCCAAAACATAGCTTGGTCAAGCGAGGTGGCATGGTGGGGTTTTGAACAAACAATATATCTAAAGTCCAACAATGAAAATATCGAAGTTCCTCCAACTGTTAATCAGATCTCTTACCCGTATGAGTATTGGACACCTAATTTACCTGCTACATGATACCACTTAAAATTGTAGTGATACGATTCAGTTGAAATTATCGAAAATCAACATTTTTAAGTTTAATTTACACATAGATATACATCTAATTTAAAAGATAATCTAATACCATGCTTAGAAAAATAAAATAATACAAAGGGTAAATTAGTAAAGTCAATGAATATCATGCCAAGAAGAAAAGCTCTTCCCTACCCCCTTCCCACCCCCAAGATTGTGCTTATAAGCCCCATCAAGCTCTTCTTTTCAGAGAAGATTCTTTTACTCTCTCTCCATCAATCAAAACTTTGCATGGTTTTCCCCTCTCTCTCCCTCTGCCATTGAATTGGGATTTGTAAGTGTGGGCTCTCTTTACAAAAAAACCTTTTCATGACTCTTAAAAATCTCATCACCACCTTCTTTAGACACAAGCACTTCTTCAACAATTGAATTCCCACCGCACCCATTTTGCTTCACATCAAGAAAAAACAAGCGAAAGATTTGTGACCCAATTCTTGTTGACACCATGGAAGATGAAATAGCGTATGAAGGTTCTAACAACATCACATCTTTCTTGAATCCTTCTTCTCAAGTTCTTGATTCTCTATGGATCCCCACCTCATCTTCCACCTCGTTTCATGGTAATTCCTCGATTTTTCTCAAAATTTTCATGTTTTGATCAATTTGCTTCAATTCCCATTTCATTTCTTGAAATAAAGCTTCAATCTTTACCTTTTATTTAAGTTGTTTTTGTGCTTATAATGCTTGAAAGATGAGTTCTTTAGATAGTTTATAAAAATTCTTTCATGGGTTTTACGAAAGTTTACATCTTGTTATGTGGGTTGATCATTGTGCCGTTGCTTGCGAATCAGATTTAAATATTATATACTATACAAATTATAAATTAATCAAAATTATTTAATTTTAAATTTCGCCACTAATGTTGTCTGGCTTTTAAAACCCCTTCAGGAGAAACCAACACAGCAACCACCATGAAGCCGACAATCGGCGGCGAAAACCACGACGAAAGCTACGAAAACTGCTACAGTCAACCGGAGAAGAAACGGCGGCTCATGGCGGAGCAAGTGCAGTTTCTCGAAAAAAGTTTCGAGGTCGAGAATAAACTTGAACCAGAAAGAAAAATTCAGCTTGCAAAAGAGCTTAATTTGCAGCCGAGACAGGTGGCGATCTGGTTTCAGAACCGCCGCGCAAGGTACAAGACGAAACAGCTTGAAAAAGACTACGATTTCTTGAAATCAAACTACGATAAGCTAAAATTAGATTACGATTGCTTACAAAAAGACAACGACAAGTTAAAGCTTGAGGTACTCGATTACTTCCCCTGTTTTCGTTTTTTTTCTCTCGAAAACCGCTAAAATTCAGATCACTGTTTTTACATAATGGATTTTTGTGCATTTTGGCTAAAAAACAGGTTCAAGTACTAAAGGAAAAGTTGGTTGAAAGAGGGAAAGCAAAACAAGATTCATTGGCATGTGCGATTCCCGCGATGGAATTGGAATTGGAATCAAATGCGGGGAAGCAAAATCCGTTTCCGATTTTAACTCAAAATGGGACCAATGCGTTGATATGCAAGAACGAAGATGCTAATTCGGTTTCAGCAAAGAGCGATATTGTTGATTCCAATAGTCCACATCAAGATTCATGTCATTTATTGGAAAACCAATCTGATTTCTCACAAGATGAAGATGATAATTTGAGTGGAAATGTTCTTCGGTTTCCGAAATCTGAATATGAGTCGTATTTTGAGATGAGTGAGGGTGCTCTTGGATACCCTATTGTAGATCAAAGCTTTTGGCTTTGGTCTTGATTTTTCAATCTTGATAAAGGGTACTTGAAATCAAGACTCGTGTTGCATTTCTTAGTAGTGAGGAGTCTTGTTGCAAAATATACTTAGTTGTTAATAAATATCCCTTTTAACATGTTCTTATTTTGTTTCTATAACATGGGTTCACCACTTACATAAATATTTTGTGAACTACTGGACCCTCGGTCATGTCATGACCTATATGGGTTTATTTGCTCATGCATAAACATCGATTTTGTATGACAATATACCCGTAACGGAATCTACATAGTGTTATCCGGCTAATGACATATTGTCAAAGGGAAATTGATTTATAAGGGTAATTATGTTTTAAAAAATGTTCAAAAAACACCATCCAAGTTTGGTTTGTTCAAAAAACATCATCCAAGTAAAGCCTTTGTACAAAAAACACCATCCAAGTAAGGCCTTTATACAAAAAACACCAACGAACTACATGTTTTGTTTAAATTTTACCCGATGGTAACAGGCTTTTGCAGGTCAAACTGTTCATCTGTTATTATGCCATGTCACTAAATATTAGGCCAAATCATCCTTTAACCTGCAAGAACCGGTTATCATCGGGTAAAATTTGAACAAAATATGTAGTTCGTTGGTGTTTTTTGTACAAAAACCTTATTTAGATGGTGTTTTTTGTACAAAGACCTTACTTGGATGGTGTTTTTTGAACAGACCAGACTTGGATGATATTTTTTGAACAGTTTTGAAACATAATTACCCTTATAACTCATTTTCCCTATTGTCAAATGTGGGTAATATGTCAATTCGAATAGCACGGATGGGATTTTATATTCTTAACAATGTTTACCTCCATGTATAGTTTTGAATGTGTATGCTTTCTAAAATGTTCATAACTAATAACGTACGAAAGTAGTTTTGTATGACGAAATAACTTGTACTAGATACTTCAAAATACTATTGAACGTGCATATGACATCATACTTTTGAAAACTTGGCAAAGGAATATTGAAAAAATTGAGGAGTCACGGGTAACTTCATAAAGTTTTATTTATGCAACAAAAATTGACCTTAGGCCTAATGTAGCCATTTGAAAATGCTGACATATTCGTTTCCAATGGATACTTTAATTCAATTTAGCCACACATTTTTTCAATGTTTTATGTCAAAGCAACATTTAAAAGTATGTCTGGGTCACAACCTTCATTTAAAACTAAAAAATTAGGTATATATATATATATATATATATATATATATATATATATATATATATATATATATATATATATATATATATATATATATATATATATATATATATATATATATATATATATATATATATATATATATATATATATATATATATATATATATATATATACCTAAGTTATATTGCAAATAACAGTTACTGTGAGACCATGCGGATAGTACTATTTTGTGAGAAATGACAAATATATATATATATATATATATATATATATATATATATATATATATATATATATATATATATATATATATATATATATATATATATATATACCTAAGTTATATTGCAAATAACAGTTACTGTGAGACCATGCGGATAGTACTATTTTGTGAGAAATGACAAATAGAATATATTTTATTTTGGTAATGTGAATACGAAACAAATATATTCTCAAAGAATTATCGTCGTTAAATCTTCTATACGGGTTATATGACGTTTTTATGATTCACATTCTGTCAGAATGAGAATGAGTGAATCAAAATGTGTGAAACACAAGAACGGATGATAATGATTGCAAATGCGTTATAATAACAATAATTCTAAAAGAATATGTTTGTTTACTATTTTTATTACAAAAGAACATATTCTAATCGTCATTTCTCACAAAATAACACTGTCTGCACGGTCTCACAATAACTGTTGTCCGCAATATAACCTAGTGGGTGTGTGTGTGTGTATGTATGTATGTATGTATGTATGTATGTATGTATGTATGCATGTATGTATATATATATATATATATATATATATATATATATATATATATATATATATATATATATATATATATATATATATGTATATATGTATATATGTGTATATATATATATATATATATATATATATATATATATATATATATATATATATATATATATATATATATATATATATATATATGTTCAACACCGAACTAGATTATATCACCTAATCATCTAACCACGTGAAATTTGTCCATATTCATTTATAAACATATGTAATTTTTATGTTCATAGATAAACATGTTCATAAATAAACATGGACAAATTTCACGTGGTTCTATGGTTAGGTGATATAATTTGGTTCTATATTGAACCTATCACGAGACTAACAAAAAGGTTGAGATCGCGAGACCAGTTCTATAACAATCAATTTATGAGTGTATATTAGTAATTTTGTATTTTAATTAAATTATAACAAAATTATAGTTTTCTAATCTTGGATCCTGACTGTTAGTTACAAAAAAACTAATAAATAAAATTTTATTTTTTAATAATTTCAGATTTTATAGCGTCACTTGTTTTTTACTTATTTTTTAGTTTTTTTTATTTTATTAATAGATAGTAATAATCATTTTTTTCATCAAAATACTTATTTATCTTGAATCATTTGATTCATACAATTTCATTCATAAATGATTATAAAACACAATGCAAAGTTAAAAAATACAATACATTTCCAATCATGTACGAATAAGTCACAATGTAGATATAAAAGAAAAACACGTGTAATTATAAATGAATAAAGAACAATGTATAGATTAAAAAATCAACTACAATTGTAATAGTAAATGAATATAAAACACAATGAAGATAAAAACTACAATGTATTTTTGATCATCGATGATTACAACAGAATGTAGACAAAAAAAATACAATGTAATTTTAATCATAAACAAATATTGGGCACCCATGATCATTGTTATTCTTGGATTCACACTTGCATAAATCGAGTTCAAAGATATTAAAAAAAAATAATTTACAGACTATAATGTTGTGTATACATATTCACTAATGATTAGAAATTATTATAATTGTTCTAATCATTTATACATTCATATATTTAATCATAAATGATTATAACTATATTAAAGTTGCATAAAAGTCAGAATCATTGATTAACAATAGCATTTATATGTTCATGTTTTAATGATTAATAGAAAGTGGTTGTTATAGTGCTAATAATAAATGATTAACACTATTCATCAACGATGATTAAATTCGTAACTCACATTGATGATTAAATAGAACAAGTTTGTTACAGTGTTAATCATTGATGATTAAATTCGTAACTCACATGGACACAAGAAGTTTGGGTCGAGATTTTTTGTACATATGCAGAAAAAGAGCATGTACCTCACCTGTACACATGAGAGATGCAGGGCAGTATCCCAATCTTTAAACCTAAAGAGTCAACTTGTATTGTTTATAAGAGTCCACCTATGTCAATTGTAGGTTTTATTGTGATTCGTTGCTCTCTCTTTCTATCTGTCGTAGCTAAAAAACACAGATGCCATCATACCATTTACAAATATAACGTGTTCCCTTTATAACCTTTATATATACACAAAAATTGTGTTCCCATTAGGTTTTACCAATATAAACTATCTACAAGACTACAAGTAATCCTTGAGTCTCCATCTGTATTGTTTATAAGAGTCAGCCTATGTCAAGTATAGGTTTTATTGTGATTTCAATAATTGACCCGACAAGGTCAAATTGCATTTTTAATCACCAAACAGATTGAGATACTGCCCTGAGGCTTTAATCATTAATGATTATAACAAAAAATGTCAAATTGCATTTTTCAAAACCTTCAGTGAATAACTAAATATACCTTGAATAAGAAGTATCGTCTAATCATTAATGATTAATCATAAGTGAATAACTAAAATACAAAAAAAGTTGCATCTTGGGTCCGAGAAAACACAAGGTAAAGGCCTAATCAAGAATAAAAATGTCAAAAAGCACACAAGGTTAGCACAATTCACTTGGTAATATTAACAAACACTTGGCGAGCAATAAAAATCTACTAAATATCCAAAGCACACTAATGAGAACCAACCTTATCAAAAGAAGAACACTAGATAAAAATAATCAAAATCAAATTGAAACATACAGACCCACTTGTGGAGCACCAGTAACAAGTACTAACCTTGTAAATGAGAAATTATAATATAGCAATAGCCACTCCTAACATCCTTGATTGAGGTTTAATTTGAAGCATCTGAATAACAAAAATTAGAAATTTGATAGCCCAATTAAGTTAGTTCTGTATCACCATCCGTGATCCACCTACTATTTCATATAAATGACACTAAAAATTTTGAATTCTCTTACAATCATCCGTATTCAGAAACATGATGTAAAATTAGAATTTTAGTTTGGCTCCATAAATGTTCTTCTAAAAAGAAATATGAGAAAGGTTATGAAGTTTATTTGAAAGAATTGTGAATGTTGTCCCATTACAGACCTGATAGACATGATTGACCAGAATCAATTGCCAAAAACAATTGAACATGCAGAGCAATAATACGATTGAGAGGAACACGATTTAATTGCTAGGACGTGATCTGTAACAAAAATTAAAAGCACCTGATTGAGGCAAAAGTAGAGTAGAAGTAGAAGTCACGTATAATCACCAATTCCCATTACATACCCGATAGACGTGATTGAACAGGATCCAACTACGAGGAGCAATTAAACCCACAAAACAGTTACCAATTCTGCAATTGGGGATTTGATGGTGTTTGCTTGCTGCCCGTCCAAAAAGGTGTTTGTACGGCTGTCAGAATGATAAAATGTGAAGAAGATGATGAAAGATAGTTAGGGTTTCACAGGGTTGAGACGGCGTAAATGCGTATCCTCCTGCTATAAGAAGAGAAAGGGCGAGAGAGAGGGAAAGATTTTAGGAGTTGATAAAATTAACATAATGGTTAATTACCTTAACACCCTCATATATCTAATTTAAAGAATTTGAATTAAATTTATTAATAATTACAAATTTATTAGTTTAATTATATCCCTAGATTTAAAATGATAGATGGTTGAGATTTGATCTCAAGTTTTCAACCTTTTTTTGGTCCTCAATTGATCATTGTTATATATATATATATATATATATATATATATATATATATATATATATATATATATATATATATATATACACACACACACACACACACACACACACAAAGAGAGATGATCAAATATGAATCACAAGTATTGTGTGAATGTACAACCAAATTGTGGCCACTATATTAAAAATAAAAAGTTGTGATCTTAGGGTACACATTATTATCATGAAATAACATTTACTATTTAATTTGACTTAATTAATCATAAGGGAAAATATGACATTGTATTAAGAGAAAAAAAATAAATATCAGTCAAATTAATTAATAAAAATCAAATCAAATGTCAGATTTTATTCAATATATTCAAATTAAATCAAAGTTTTTGAGAATACGACTTTACTTTAACATGTTCAAATCTTTTTTTAAGTTCGTTCTCACATATGTTTAGTTCATTCTCAAAAAATACGACTACATTCAATATATTTTTTCTAGAATTAACATTATTAAAGAATATGAATGCATATTTTCAAATAAAAAAATGCATCAACATAACAATAATTACATTTACAAATTACAATTGCAAGAATAAGTATTCTTAAAAAATAAATCTGAATTATGTTCATTGTTTACTAAATTATTCATTTTTGGATCGTCTTGACAACTGAAGAATTCTTGAATAATGTAAGCATTTTGAAGAATTCACGCATGTTTATTCCATAAATGATGACAAGTCTAGTCCTCCTTTATTCTGGATCGTATTTAGAACAAAAGAATTCTTGAAGAATGCAAGTTGTAACACCCCTTGCTATGGATAATTATAAAACATCTTTTTAAACCCATAATGTCTCATCATTATTTATAAGTCATCTCATGTGAAATTTTAAACCTCAAAAGTAGTTAATTTATGTTTAAACACCATTTTGAAACTCATTGGGCCTTATTGTTTCAGAGTTTAAGTTGCCGAAAAATTATATGGTCCCACTTTAAAACGATTTGGTTTGTAAAGGAGCAAGCTTGTTACAATTTGAATACCATCACACAGTTTAAATGAAACCACACAACCTTGGCCTTCTAAAATATCCAGATCCTCTAAATCCATCTTATCTTATCAACCTGAGTACACATCAAAATAGGTTAGGCAATTGAATGCTTAATGAGCTTACCCGAGGTTGACCCATTTAGAGTGGGCGGTGTAACCACCACACTCGGGACAAACCCTACAAAATAGTTTTTAAAACACTTACAAACTTTGAAAGAATTTCTCATTCCAAAAGTTATATAAAAGCTTTATTTTCTCATAAGCATCAAATAAAGATAGATAGTTATGAATGCAATGCAATGCAATATGCAACTATTCCAACCCATGTCAATCTTATAAAAGTTCAATCTCACCCTCGATAGCACCTACCTAAGTTCTCAAGTAATACGCACAAAGCATACCGCCCAATCACCCAATAGGCCAAAACCAGGACTAGTGGCCATCACACTAGCCCCCATGAGGGTTAGTTACTCCCTTCATGCGATCCCGTCAGGGATTAAAATATCTCCTTTGTCTTCCTTATGTGTAGGTTAGACAAAAACATCTCCTCCATCCTCCTACAAGTGGGGAGGACCAAAATTGTCCTCTTTGATTCACACGGTCAATCCCATCATACATGCAATGCACAGAATAAGATGTCAAAACTCTTTTAAAAAACATTATTCTCTTTATAATGAAACCATATTTAAAAACTCATTTCATTACACACACAAAAATGATACCTTCTTGAAGTGGAAACGCACACTTATGGATTGGCTTTATGGAGTGGTGGATTGTGATTTCAAGAAGGAAGAAAAAGGATCTGCAAACAATATAAATCGTTGAATATGGATTACCGACGGATCACCGATCGATTTCAATATACAATCTCTTAATCAAAGAGATGGTAGACAAAGAATCCTTGGTGTTATTCACGTTGTCGTTGGAGACCTGGATTTGGATGAGGATAGATGTCGGTATAAGAAGATGAGAGAGAGCGAGAGAGAAAAAGGGAATGAGATAAAATTGAAATAATTAGTCTATTCCACAACTATATAGTATTCTTCTTGTCACTCATGTAATACATCTTTATTGTAGATTAATATTTTCATTTACATCGGAAGATTGAAATAACCAAGATTATTATCCATCGATTGTATAAAAACTCAAATGCCAATAAGGACCATATTTAGGACTCATTCGACACTTACATCTTATTGTTTCCTATAATAGAAGAGAGTTGTAGTGGTTATCACATAACTTTCATACATCTCACGGTTCATAATAAATCATATAGTTTCAAATAACCTTCTAAATGCATTCAGAAACTAAAATAAGGCAAACTCTACAAGACATTGTGATAAATTGTCATCGGACTCTAATTTGATAATATCTCTCTCTCAAGAGCCAGTTCTAAACATTGGGTCTAATACACCATTAACTGTGCATATATCTTCAATGCATGTAGACCCAATAATATGAGACAAAATAAGGCATATATGACAACGCCTAGTGATATCAAGTATTTTAGGCGTTGTTGAGCCCTGTTCTTGGTAAAATTATATCATATATGCATGGGTATTCTCACTTTTCGTGTCAGGACTTGTCTGGAGAAAAAGAACAGAAACAGGGACTAAAAGTGTACAAAAAGGAAAAAGTATGGAAAGAATGCAAAATCAAGAGAAGACGTACGCGCGCCGCGGATTTATATCCTGCCCGACGCGGATGTAAGGCGGTGGAACACATTTAAATGACGAAAAAACGGGGAACGGATAAGTACGCGCGCCGCGGATTTCACATTTGCGCGGCGCGGTCACGGGAAATTTGCAACTATAAATAGAGGCATTTCCGGCCGAAAACCCTAGCAAAGACCTGGTGAAAACATCGACCTAGAAGCTCTTTGACTCGAGGAATCCATTTCAGAAGCTATAATTTGGTATTTTCATGTTTTTAGATTTTATTTCATTTTAGTTAAACATTTGTAAGCTTGAGTTGAATCCTTGGGTGTGACAACCATCGATCTCCAGCTTAGGGTTCTGTTTTTAGTAGTGTTTAGCTACTGATTTTGATGTTTGGATATTGGTTTTGATAAATGAAATCATTCGGTTAATGTTAATATTGATTTTTCGGTGTTTTGGATGTTAGTTTGTTGTTTGGTTGTTTGATTGTGATTGAAATTGTTTGTGACTTGGTTGGGACTGTTTTCCCTTGCTGAAAACAGTAGCTAACTTGGTTAGGTTAGGCATTAAATCTTGGCTATTAACTGTTTCTTAGAACTGTTAGTTATTAGCTAGTTTGTGCTATGCTTGGTTTTGCTAGTTTGAATGCCTTCAATTGCTCCTGATTCAGAGATGCACTTCTGAGTTCAGAAAGTAACTAGGTTATTTGGACATAGCTAAGCTTGGCTTGGGTATTTGAATATTGTTTTCAGGTAGAAAGATAGAAATTAATTCCTCCGACTATAGCCGTGACACTATTAGTTGGTAATCTCTCATCTAGGCTGACCACGTAGCTCCTGTGGATCGACCCTGACTCCACTATACTAGTGAATGTTAGGTTATTTCTTATTTTTGACCGCATGACGACCTCTGCGTGCATGTCAAATTTTGGCGCCGTTGCCGGGGAGCTGTGCGCTTAGGTTAGGTGAGTTGTAGGACTTAGTTTCTGATTTTTGAGGTTTGATTTTAGTTTGCTGAATTTTGGTATGTGTACATCCTTATAATGGGTGATTACATGTACTCGGATCAATATTATGAAGATTATGAAAATCCGGCCGACACCTATTACGAGGATGGTTGCTACAATGGATCATTCGATGACAATGGATGGCGGACCGAGGAGTCATCTCAGCTTGAGAATTCTGTAACTTGGGCCCAACTTTGGGTATTCATGTATAACAACTACCATGAGCAGAAGGACCAGGCTGAAGCTCTTGAAAAAGTGCAAGCTTCTTTAGATAGGTTAGAGGAAAGTTGGAAATGTTCACCACCTTCGCCAGAACCGGAGGTGAGTGATTTTTATACCAATGATAATGTGTGTGAACTTGCATCACCTGAATATGTGATGGAAGGGCATACACCTTGGGAAAGTCAAGAGACTACTGAGATGGTCGAAATGGTTGTTGAGGAAGAGGTTGTAGGTGACAATGCTACTTCTGACTCAGCAACCTTTGAAGTTTTTAATGTTTTTGAAAGTATTGATAATGTTGATCTGGTGTTGGGTGAATCCATACCATCACCAGAAAATTTGGTTGATGTTGTGGAGGGGACTGTAAGTGACAGTACAGATTCCAACCCAACAATTCCGGAATTTTTTGAAGTTGTCGATATTTTTGGGGAAGGGGGTGTAGATAACAATACTACCCCTGACCCTGTAATTTTTGAAAATTTTGAGAAATTTGTAGGAAAGGATCTGATGATGGGTGACTTTGTACCGTCATCAGATCAAACAAGTCGTTCACTCTTGGTTCCGATCCACCTGTTGGACGATGATCAAGAAGTTGATGTTGACGAATTGAAATTTGAAAACAATAATAAACATGATTTTATCACCACTCATGATCCATTCATGAATGGAAGATTAGATGTAATTAATACCATCGATGAGGACATATGGAAGCATCCTGATATGTTGCCTTCCGATCCCATTCGATTGGAAAATTTTTATTGGTACTGCAAGCCAAAATTGAAAAATGAAAATAACACGCAATATGAGAGCAACAAACGAGGCACAGCACAACTACTGGGAGCAGCACTGGGCGCGCTTCATGTCAAGCCTTTGACCTTGAAGAGATGCAGAAGAAAGGACCGAGTTTGGAGGTTCAAAGCTACCTCCAAGCATTTATGGGAGTTAACTAGAAAGCAACAACTGGGCAGCAATAAGAGAACCAACAAGCCATTCGACCCAGGAAAGTTTGAGGGGCAGTGGGTCAGCGAAAGAACGGTGGTGACTGAAAAGCAGCAAGGAAAGAAGGCATACGATCCACCGTAGCTGTAGACGGAGTAAAACGTCTGGCTGAAGACGTTAAACTTAGCGCTTGTTGGGAGGCAACCCATCGTGTCATAAGTAGGTTTTATATTTCTTAGGACTAATTTAGAAAATACATCAATCGTTTGCAGGTATTAGTGGTTTGAAGCAAGTGTGGGGTCATGTGAAAAGGTTTTTGAAATCTTCAAGACCGTGCCGCGGGTTTTGGAAGTGCGCGACGCGGGCTCGAAACTCAACCCGATGCGCAGGGGTTGAATTAGCGACACGCGCGCCGCGGAAATAAGAAATGCGCGCCGCGGGAAACGATCAGACGGTTTTTCGCCTTTATCCGGTGAGCCGCGGCTCACAACTCAAATCACACGACTCGGAGCTCTGGTGATCAAAAATTTCTCGCAATTTTTCTTGCTTATTGTGTTTCTACTACCAAGATGATGTTCAGACTAGATCATGCCTTCCTTCAGTTTCCCGCAGAGCTTGACACTTCGGTGGAGTATACCTCGCGGAGGGACGCTTTGATTCATCGCCGGGTTCTTGAGGCGACGGTTATATACCGAGACATCCTGAGGGACGCTGGGCTCTGGGGTGCGATTGAGCCATTCCTACATCGCACCTGGACCCACGAGGAGGCATCATTCACATGCCGTGGCTGGGACAGGATCATGGCCACGGACGAGGACGTGGTCTACGCGGAGTTGCTATTGGAGTTCATCTCCACTGTCCATTTCGCTCCCAGGGCGGGAGACCCACGCTCCAGGATGGTCCGTTTTCGCTTGGGAGGTGTGCACCGGGAGTGCAACCTCCGGGAGTTCGGGAGGCGCACGGGCATTTACACGCCAGCGGACCTCCAGCACCGTTTCTTCACCCGGTTCTTAGGGTCATGCATTCAGGGGGAGCCGGAGCGCCCCCCCAACATGGAGGTTTGGGCACCGCTGTCCAACGTCAGGTATGAGGCAGGGGCCTCGAGGGAGAGCCACTTACGTGATCCTCTTCATCGCCTCATGCACCGGATTGTCTCCACCTCCATCATGCATCGGGAGGGGGGCGAGAAAGTGTCAGGCGATGACATGACATTTTTGTGGGTTCTCCTCGACCCGTCCCGATTCCTCCATCTTCCCTTTGCCCTCGCGATCGCCTTCTCCACCCACGCGACCGGCGCCTCCTCCAGCAGCCCATTAGCCAGGGGGGTACTTCATTACCCGCCTGGCCCGTTCGTATGGCATCCTTACTGCCCCAGTAGCTGCCTCTTTGACTGCTTTGCCTCCATCGCGCACTCCAGCACGCACTTTGGAGAGGATGTTGCTCATTGAGCAGCAGCGACCAGGGCAGTACATCCGGGCTCCGATCGAGCCTCCTCAGGCACCTCAGCCTGCATACGCCCAGCCCGGTAGGAGACGTCGAAGGCCAGAGCCACCAGCACCAGAGCCTGCACAGCCGCGGCCACAGCAGGATGATTCACCAGCCCTCAGCCGACTGGAGGCCAGAGTCGCGCGGATTGAGGACCAGCTCTCGAGGACCCAGGACCAGCTAGAGTGGATCGGGGAGGTACTTATACAGATCGCATCATCCCAGGGCAGACACCCCCGACCATTCCCAGCCCGGTCTCACGATCATGAGGCTGGACCCTCCAGGCCGCCGGGTAGTGATTGATGTTTTCTTTCTTTCTTTCTTTTTATTTTTTTGGGATTTATGTATAAACTTATGACACATCTATCTGTATATTATTTTATTATTATTTTATGTCATGTGTGTTTTCATTCATTTTTGTTAAGTGATGCATGATATACCAAATTGAAAGGGAGTTGTCTCAGACAAGTGTGGGGTCACCGTGCCCCCTCCACTTGTCTTGACCACCGGCGTGTCCTACTGTAGCGCTACGACTCTAGCATATGAATCGAGGATCTTTTTGTACGCATTCTACCTGTGATATTGAGCACCAAGCAGTCCATCGTCCAAAAAGGGGTAACTCTTTCTCCCTTGTTTTGAACTAATTTCTTGTACAACGGGGACGTTGTACGGTTTTAAGTGTGGGGTGTGGACGGTCGAAAGAGATATTTTTGAAATTTTTGCAGAACTGATCAATATTTTTCAATTTTTAGCAATATTTTTCAAAATTTTAATGAATTGCAATTTTGAAATGAATGGTTTGTGATTGTGATAGCATTAGTATTTTTTCAAGAAATACTGTTTAGTTGTGATCATGCTATTAGTTAGTCAAATAAGTTGAGTTTTACGAGTTTAGAAGATTGAGCCGTTTTAGGATTGGAATTTAGGAAGGAAAAGTCAATCGGTGGCCTTTGTTGTTCGAGCCGGTAAGTCTAAAATGGGTGGGCCTTATGCACCTTACCACCTAAGATCGTCTGGTCTGGGATGGTATTTCTGAAAGCTCGCTACACGGACAACATCGAAAGTCATGGACAATTCCTTAATGGCCTTTAGAATCTGAATGAGTACGTACACTTCATTGTGGACAGAAAATTTGTAATCAAGGGTTCTCTAGAAAGTCATGAATTCCAAAGAACAACTCAATTATGTTTTCACAAACTATTCCA